>BDSI01000423.1:0-27231 GCA_003117195.1 Eudorina sp. 2006-703-Eu-15
CATAGTCCCGGACTGACCCATGGGCCCTGGACTGGCCCATGGGGCCTAACCTGACCATGGGCCCCGACTGACCCATGGCCTCGGACTGGCCCATGGGGCGTAACCTTATCCATATGCATGGGCCCGACCTGACCCTTGGGGCCTGACCTGCCCCATGGAGCCAGACCTGACCCATGGGCCCTAAACTGACCCATGGCCCCGGCCTGACCCATGGGCCTGACCTGACCCATGAGCCCGGACTGACCCATGGGGGCAGACCTGACCCATGGGCTCTGGCCTGATGACCCATGGGTCCCCGGCCTGAGTCTGGTGCCCAACCTGATCATTGGGCCTGACCTGACCCATGGGCCTGAGCGCCTGACCTGACCCATCCATGGGGCCTGACCTGTTCTATGGCCTCGGCCTGACCCATGGGGCCTGGCCTGACCATAGGCCCCTGTACGGCCCCTGGGGCCCAGCCTGATTCATGGGGCCAGACCTGACCCATGGCCCCCGACTGATCATGGGGCCCCGGCCTGACCCTTGTAGTCTAACCTAATCCATGGGCCCCGGCTGACCCGTGGGGCCAGACCTGACCCATGGGCCTGACCTGATCCATAGGCCCCGGACCGGCCCTGCGGCCCAGCCTGATTCATGGGCCAGACCTGACCCATGGCCCGGACTGATCATTGGGCCCCGGCCTGACCCTTGTAGTCTAACCTAATCCATGGGCCCCGGGCTGACCCGTGGGGCCAGACCTGACCCATGGGGCCTGACCTGATCCATAGGCCCCGGACCGGCCCTGCGGCCCAGCCTGATCCATGGGGCCTGACCTGACCCATGGGACTTGACCTGACCCATAGTCTCGGACTGACCCATGGGCCCTGGACTGGCCCATGTGGCCTGACCTGACCCATGTGCCCGGACTGACCCATGTGCCCCGGACTGACCCATGGGCCCGGAGTGACCCATGGGGCCTGATCTGACCCATGGGCCCGGACTGACCGCAAGGGCCTGACCTAACTGATGGCCCCGGCCTGACCGCAAGGGCCTCACCTAACTGATGGCCCCGGACTGACCCATGGGCCCGGGCCTGACCCCCTGGGGCCCAACCTGATCCCTGGGGCCTGACTTGACCCATCGGCCCGTGGGCCCCGGCCTGACCAATTGGCTTGAACTTTCGCCTGGGGCCGGACCGAGGCAATGGGCCTTGCCTTTCCCCTGAGGCCTGACCTGAACCCTGGGGCCTGACCTGACCTCTGGGGTCTGACCTGAACCCTGGGGCCTGACCTAACCCATGGGCCCCGGACATAACTCTGGGGCCCGACCTGACCCCGGGTCCCGGACTGACCCCTGGGGCCCGACCTGTTTCCTGGGGCCCGACATTACTCCTGGGCCTGACCTGGTCCACGGGCCCAGGCAACCCGAGGGTTGTTGCGGGCGCATGGAAGGAATTGAACGGCGGGTTTCCGTGAGGCAACCTGGGGCGGGCCGGATGAGGGCAGTACTTGCCGTACCAACACCTTCCGGGATTATTTCGCGCGCTCGGCGGATGCGGCCACCGCCGCGCTCCCGCTCCTCGCGTTGACGGCGCCGCAGTCCTAGCGGGGGCGGCGGCAGTTTGCGGCTGCGGCTGCGAGCACAGCGCCAGCAGCGGCTGCGGTGCGGGCGGAAGGTATGTCCAACAAGCGCCGACAAGAGCTGCAGGCGACGTAGGTGAAGAAGGCGACGCAGGAGAAGAAGGCGAAGCGTCGCCTGGACGAAGGGATGGTGATTGACCCGCGGGTCTTTGTACCGCACGATGACCGAATCCGGATCCACCGGCCAGTCGGCGGCACGACGGCTCCGGCTTGTCAGGCAGTGTGAGGGTCACACACAGGTGGTGGAACTGAGGTGGCGCAGACAGGCCCTTCATTGGTTACCGTGGGGTCTCAAGTGTCAGACTTCATTACGTAATGATAATGACAGATAGATTCCCGTACCCGGTCGTACGTGATGAAAGCAAGGCGGTGCGTGCATGATGGAAGGCAGCGGATCGCCCGGTCCTACGTGATGTAAGCAAGGCGGTGCGTGCATGGTCGGGACGAAGGGTCCACCCTTCACGTTGCAATAATGTATGGCTGACCAGGTAGAGGCACTTCTAGGTCAAGGTCGAAGCCACGCCACCGGTAGATCGAGGTCAAGGCATAGAGGCTTAGGGGGCGTTAGATGGGGACAGCGGACGGGCGTTGGCGGAAGGAGGAGGATCGCAGCCCAGGCGGCGGCGGCGCTGCGCTGCGCTGCACTGCACTGCGCTGCGCTGCACCACGACGGTGCGGACTCCTCGCTCTCATCATCATCATATTTAAGGTAAAACTGTTTCCACTCCCGCCGTAAGTGTAATAAGTTCCTTATTACACTTATTGCACCAACCGACGACGACCGCCCGGAGTGCCGGCCCCCGCTGCTGATAAGCTCGCAGGAACGCACAATCTCCAATCAGCCATAATGAGCACGCAGACACGCCTACCTGTATGTGTCGTTGACTGTAAGCCCGGTGCCTGAGCATCCGCGGGATTAGCCCTGAGGTCAACCAAATATAATAACCGCTGTTTCTTCTCCCTACAGTAACACGCCTGTGTGTATTAGGTTGCACCGCACCGCAGTGTTGGTTCGGTCGTCCCTTTTATTGTGTTAGTGGAGGAGGGCAACCAACCATCACGCACGCCCGCCCTGTCGCCTGCAGTACACACATTGAACAACAACGAAACCCAGCAACATTCGATGCAACGACCACGCAATTAAGACGCGATCACGGGATACATGATATACCCGTGCCAATAACGGACAGGTACGTATCGGATGGCTAACGGATAGCTACTTCCAGATAGTTACAGTGCGCGTGTGCGATGCGAGACAATAATGCATGCATGTCGATCGGCGAGCGATTGAACGATGAGTGGTACAGGTACGACACGGCACGGAAGGGGTCGCTCGCTGCCGCCCGCCGCGCGGAGGCCCAAGGGTCTGTGGGTGCGTGGACGGCACGTACGGCACGCATGGGCCGCCTCCGCCTGCCCGCCGCGTGGAGGCCCAAGGGTCGGTGCGTGCGTGGATGGCCCGCGCTGTCGGCGGCGTCCTGAGGGGCCACGCACTGCGCCGTCTGCCATCGATCATCAACCAGCGAGGAATGGCGGGAGCGCACCAATCGCAACACCGTATGAAGATAGGTGCATGCGTGGATCCAGCAAGGCCTCGCCCGTCGATGCGCCGACTCCATCCACCCACCTTCACATACACGCACCTGTCGCCCATCGCGTGCATCGCGCGCATTATTCGGTATCTCCGAGTGGGAGTCGGTGATGAGGCATGAGGGCAGCTAGCAGCGGGCAGACCACGCAGGTGCGTGAAGCGCGCGGTGCTGCTGCTGCTGCCAGGCGGCTAGATAGATAGATAGTAAGACCGGAGAAGGGGCGGTGAAATAAACCTATCTACTTCCGACGGAGCACCGAACACCAAAACACGCACCGGTGCTTGTTTGCTTGCTTTTGTTCGGGGAGGCAGCAGGCACACTCCGCCCCGTGCATACATACATAAATCAGCTTATGATAAAACAGCATGCATGACACAATCAACCAGCTCGCCTGCGCCTCAGCACGCACGTCCTTTGACTGCCGGCGCCTAGCTAGCTAGCTGGCCGCTAAGATCCAGGAACGCCGCCACGAATTCCCACCATTAAGCAATACAGGTACCGCACCCAGCGCACGCACGCAGTCGCGCACCCAGCGCACGCACGCACGCACCCAGCGCACGCACGCACCCAGCGCACGCACGCACCCAGCGCACGCACGCACCCAGCGCACGCACGCACCCAGCGCACGCACCCAGCGCACGCACGCACCCAGCGCACGCACGCACGCACACCGGCACTCATCACGGCGGATCGCACTCACGAGAACAATCCTACTTTGCTTCAGTCCCACATTGCGTGTGCGTACGTGTGCACATAATGAATCTGCCTGCAAACACATGCTGCTTGTCTTCGACAGACCATAACCGGAGCAGTACCAACCAACCAACCAACCTACCTACGTAGTACCGCTAGTATCGCGCGACCATCCAAGCAAATCTGTGTGATTACGCGAGCAACAGTAACAGTGCCGGCCGTACACACGTACTGCATACACCGACCTCATCACGGAGCGGCCTACTCATGATCACCACCACATGGCTCGTATCGTACGGCACCCGGTAGCCACGCGCGCATCGTACACAGGCAGCAGCAGCAGGCCGACGCGCGCACATGCATGAGGTGTGTGTGTGTGTGTGTGTGTGTGTGTGTGTGTGTGTGTGTGTGTGTGTGTGTGTGTGTGTATGTGTGTGTGTGTGTGTGTGTGTGTGTATGTGTGTGTGTGGTGTGTGTGTGTGTGTGTGAATCGTTACATATCTGCCGGGCCGACACTGGCCGGGGGCGCTAACCCGCCCCATACGGGAGACCGCCGAAGCACTTTCCCCCGGATACGGGGGAAAGGGGCGTAAGGGGCCTCTGTCCCCTCGCTCTCAACCTAGGGCGCGTGCCCGATCCCCGAGGATCGGTGACCGCTGTGCCCCTCAAGGGAGTGGGCGAAGGCCCATCCCGGGCGGTCTGCGCCTCGCAGTCCGCTGTTCAACCTCCTCAAGTCCTTGCAGCACCCAGGGCGCGTTTCGGAGGCGGTGTGTGTGTTTTGCGTGGATTCTGCCGGATTGATAGTGACCTGTCATACACCCGCTGCTGCGTCCCTTATTATTATTATTGTTTCCCCGCTCCCGTCGTCGTGCAGTTTCGCACGCACGTCGTCGTACACTTCGCACGCACGTGCTTTGGTCTCTCCGTGTCATCTGTTAGTCTGTTAGATAAGACGACCTGCCGTACTAGCTAACTTGCCCAACGCACGACTCACGGCACGCTCGCTCGCGCATGATCGCACGCCGATATGCATATACGTACTGCCTGCCGCCCGCTGTCTTTCCACGACGACGTTCGTGCAAACGTACGGTGCATACAAACACTACTGGCGCTTGTCGCACTGCACGCGTGCATGCTATGCTTCCGCGAAGATGAATAATACTCGTCATCGATCAATTAATAGCCACTTAGAGCGCACGCAATAACGAACAAACTAAAGAAGCCACATACAGGCAGGTTCAACTGACCTGCTGTGTGTGCAGCTCATCATGCGCTTGCTTTGCACGCACGCCGCACGTCGGTACACGCAGTCGCGTAAGCTTCGTTGGCGATTGCTGCCTGTCCGTTTGCGGGGATGTGGTTGTGTGTGTGTGTGTGCGCGTGGATGTGCGTGTGCGCGCGTGTGTGTACACTGGACGCACAAGCAAAATGCGGACTTGATCACCACCATCAGCATCATCAGCAGCTAGCGATTTGCGGTGTGCGCTGACCCCTAGCTAGCTACCTTCCTAGCTATGCTAGCTAGCTGCCGACTCTCCCTTTGCCTGAAGACCGTTTGGCCCCTAGCAAGCTAAGGAGCCTAAGCGGTGGCTGCGTCTCCGCCATCTTGCACGGGAGCCAGCACCTGCTGTCCCGGGGCCCGACGCCACTCCGGCCACGCAATCCGACGCGCATACTGCTCCCGGTCCGTGACGTAGGTGGACAGCGGCTGCACCTTGCCCTGGTGCAGCTGCAGCCGACGCTTCCTAACCGCCACAACCGCCACCGCAACCACCGCAACCAGGATGCAACCGCCCACGGCAGCCACGACCGAGGCCACAAGGACAGTCTTGGTGTTGCGACCGCCGGTGCCCTCCGGGCTGGCCGCCGCCGGCGTGGTGGCCGTGCTGCCGCTGCTGCCGCTGCTGTTCTCGACCGGAGTGGCGCCTCCTACAGAGGGATCCTGAGGCGTCCCTTCTGCCCCTCCTCCAGTAGTTGAAGCGCCTCCCTCCGCTGCGGCTGCTGTGGCGGACGATGCAAGGCTGAGGCCCTGGACATTATCGCCGCCGTCCCCAGCAGCGCGCTGAGCGCGGTCTGATGTTGTGCTGCTGCCTCCTACGGGTGAACCGCCCAGAGTGCCCGTGGTGGTGGTGGTGGTGGTGGTGCCCGAGGAGGTTGATGAAACAGTTTTCTCACTACTGAGGCCGGGGGGTCTGGGCGACGGCGGCATGGGTGATGGCGGGCGTGGAGACGGTGGGCGCGGCGACGGCGGGCGTGGCGACAGCGGGCGCGGCGACGGCGGGCGCGGCGACGGCGGCGTGGGAGATGGCGGGGATGGCGATGGCGGGGATGGCGATGGCGGCATTGGTGACGGCGGGAGAGGTGCCGTCGGGGGGCGGGGACTGCACGCCATCAGATCAGTTGAGAGGAGGGGGAGGGGAGTTGAGAGGAGGGGGGCCACCGTTGAGAGGAGGGGGGCCCCCAACCCGCCGGAATAAGTACCGACACAAGCACGACGGTCACTTGCACGCAGACGGCATTCAGCTACGTCCGTATTTGTGTACTGCAGTCACGCAGCAGGGGCCACTAACCTCGCACACGCACAGACCCCACGCACCCATGTACGACACGGCCGCGAGCAAGCGCGCGTGTGACACTACGTACGAACGGCCGCAACACAGTCCGTACGCACGGGGGAGAGTACCCCGGGGCGGGGGGTCAGCTGCCGACGATGTACGTATCTAAGCATCTGCGGATCTATCCGTCGGGCGAGATAGACTCACTGCCGAAGAAGGAAGGACACGTCTGCCGCGTGGCCCAGCTCCAGCCATGCGGTTCTTGCTCCGCGCCGCATCCCTGGCTCGAGAGCACGGTCACGAAGAAGGGCTCGCCGTTCTGGTTGACGACCAGAAACAGCAGATCCTGTGCTCGGGGCGGGGAATAGAACAATAGATGGGGTGGGTGCGAATGCGCGATGGATGGGTCGGTGCGACAAGCCACGCAGCAGCAGCAGCAGCAGCAGCAGCAGCAGCAGCAGCAGCAGCAGCAGCAGCAGCAGCAGCAGCAGCAGCGAGTAGCAGCAGCAGGTGCTTTGCTCGGGGGGACGGGGTGCATGTTTACGTCGCGAACACGAACCAACGCAACGGCATGAGTTGGATGAGTAGCATAGCACACATTAAGTGATTCGCCTTCAGGAAGTACGGGTCCGTATCATCGATCACCTGGAGTCCGTCCTGGTCGCCTGCTCGTACATCGTACATTCGTACATCGCGCCACGCACGCACGCACCAGCGGTCGAGTTTGGAAGGGCAGCAGGTCACATACAGCGGGCATGCATGTGGGAGGTCGAGGGGCAACGGGATGGGGGCGCGGAAGGTGGGTAGGGCCGCGGCACCTCATGTAAGCACAAAGCCATAACCCGGCGGGATGCCTCGGAGCTGTAAGCCTGGCTTACACCTTGGATACATCAAGTTGGACGGGCGGACAGGGTTTACCTACCTACCTACCTACCAACCTACCTAACACACACGTTTTACAGTCCGTTTACACACAGTCGGGCGGGTTTGTCCTTTAACACACTTACAGTCCATCGGGATGTAGGAAGAAGCGTAGGCTTCGGCCGCAGAGCCACCGATGCCGAGTTCAACACCGACCGAGTGCATCACCGCAGCCACCTGCGTGGATGGTGAGTAGTAGATGGGCACCGAATGTATGAACGAAAACTCCGGTGGAGGGGGTCCGTAGCGGAGCCGGCGCAGGCATGAAGATATAGATGGATGTAGGAATGCAGGAAAGAGGAGCTGGATGGGCGGCGGGGTGCAGCTAGCTAGCGTCATGGTGGTCGTCGTCGTCGTCGTCGTCCCGACGCGACGAGGCACCCTCCCCACACCGGGCTCGTTCTTCGGGTGTATTTTCTTTTTCAATTTAACCCTAAACCTCACACCACACACGCCGTGCATCCAGGCGTGCGTGCGATGCAGTATTCGCTCCCTCCCCGCCATGCGATTCGGCGGGTCTGGTGCGGTTTCTAGAAAAGGCAACTAACCCTGGAGCACTGGTAACCTGTTGTAATGATGACCGGTATGTATGGCTGCAAGACCCCCCCCTCGGTTGATGGAGGATGGGTGCGCAGTCCTTGGTAGGGGTTGATGAGATGAAGCGCCTACTGTCTGGGACCGTTGGAACACCCTCGGGACTGGGGTACGCTTGCTTGTGTTACATCATCACCACTACGTAGGTCGTTCGTGCGCAAGTAAAGTACGTAGCCATACATCCTGGGGCCTTACCTGACCCATGTGACCCCTGGCCCCCGGCCTGACATATGGGGCCTGACCTCACCCATGGGCCCTGGACTGGCCCATGGGCCCCGGCCTGCCCTATGGGCCAGACCTGACCCATGGGGTCTAACCTGACCCATGGGCCCCGGACCGCCCCTGGGCCCAGCCTGGTCATCGGGCCCCGGCCTGACCCATGGGGCCTGACCTGACCCATAGTCCCGGACTGACCCATGGGCCCTGGACTGGCCCATGGGGCCTAACCTGACCCATGGGCCCCGGACTGACCCATGGGCCTCGGACTGGCCCATGGGGCGTAACCTTATCCATATGCATGGGGCCCGACCTGACCCTTGGGGCCTGACCTGCCCCATGGAGCCAGACCTGACCCATGGGCCCTAAACTGACCCATGGGCCCCGGCCTGACCCATGGGGCCTGACCTGACCCATGAGCCCCGGACTGACCCATGGGGGCAGACCTGACCCATGGGCTCTGGCCTGATGACCCATGGGTCCCCGGCCTGAGTCCTGGTGCCCAACCTGATCATTGGGGCCTGACCTGACCCATGGGGCCTGAGCGCCTGACCTGACCCATCCATGGGGCCTGACCTGTTCTATGGGCCTCGGCCTGACCCATGGGGCCTGGCCTGACCCATAGGCCCCTGTACGGCCCCTGGGGCCCAGCCTGATTCATGGGGCCAGACCTGACCCATGGGCCCCGGACTGATCATTGGGCCCCGGCCTGACCCTTGTAGTCTAACCTAATCCATGGGCCCCGGGCTGACCCGTGGGGCCAGACCTGACCCATGGGGCCTGACCTGATCCATAGGCCCGGACCGGCCCCTGCGGCCCAGCCTGATTCATGGGGCCAGACCTGACCCATGGGTCCCGGACTGATCATTGGGCCCCGGCCTGACCCTTGTAGTCTAACCTAATCCATGGGCCCCGGGCTGACCCGTGGGGCCAGACCTGACCCATGGGGCCTGACCTGATCCATAGGCCCCGGACCGGCCCCTGCGGCCCAGCCTGATCCATGGGGCCTGACCTGACCCATGGGACTTGACCTGACCCATAGTCTCGGACTGACCCATGGGCCCTGGACTGGCCCATGTGGCCTGACCTGACCCATGTGCCCCGGACTGACCCATGTGCCCCGGACTGACCCATGGGCCCCGGAGTGACCCATGGGGCCTGATCTGACCCATGGGCCCCGGACTGACCGCAAGGCCTGACCTAACTGATGGCCCCGGCCTGACCGCAAGGGCCTCACCTAACTGATGGCCCCGGACTGACCCATGGGCCCGGGCCTGACCCCTGGGGCCCAACCTGATCCCTGGGGCCTGACTTGACCCATCGGCCCCGTGGGCCCCGGCCTGACCAATTGGCTTGAACTTTCGCCTGGGGCCGGACCGAGGCAATGGGCCTTGCCTTTCCCCTGAGGCCTGACCTGAACCCTGGGGCCTGACCTGACCTCTGGGGTCTGACCTGAACCCTGGGGCCTGACCTAACCCATGGGCCCCGGACATAACTCTGGGGCCCGACCTGACCCCCGGGTCCCGGACTGACCCCTGGGGCCCGACCTGTTTCCTGGGGCCCGACATTACTCCTGGGGCCTGACCTGGTCCACGGGCCCAGGCAACCCGAGGGTTGTTGCGGGCGCATGGAAGGAATTGAACGGCGGGTTTCCGTGAGGCAACCTGGGGCGGGCCGGATGAGGGCAGTACTTGCCGTACCAACACCTTCCGGGATTATTTCGCGCGCTCGGCGGATGCGGCCACCGCCGCGCTCCCGCTCCTCGCGGTTGACGGCGCCGCAGTCCTAGCGGGGGCGGCGGCAGTTGCGGCTGCGGCTGCGAGCACAGCGCCAGCAGCGGCTGCGGTGCGGGCGGAAGGTATGTCCAACAAGCGCCGACAAGAGCTGCAGGCGACGTAGGTGAAGAAGGCGACGCAGGAGAAGAAGGCGAAGCGTCGCCTGGACGAAGGGATGGTGATTGACCCGCGGGTCTTTGTACCGCACGATGACCGAATCCGGATCCACCGGCCAGTCGGCGGCACGACGGCTCCGGCTTGTCAGGCAGTGTGAGGGTCACACACAGGTGGTGGAACTGAGGTGGCGCAGACAGGCCCTTCATTGGTTACCGTGGGGTCTCAAGTGTCAGACTTCATTACGTAATGATAATGACAGATAGATTCCCGTACCCGGTCGTACGTGATGAAAGCAAGGCGGTGCGTGCATGATGGAAGGCAGCGGATCGCCCGGTCCTACGTGATGTAAGCAAGGCGGTGCGTGCATGGTCGGGACGAAGGGTCCACCCTTCACGGTTGCAATAATGTATGGCTGACCAGGTAGAGGCACTTCTAGGTCAAGGTCGAAGCCACGCCACCGGTAGATCGAGGTCAAGGCATAGAGGCTTAGGGGGCGTTAGATGGGGACAGCGGACGGGCGTTGGCGGAAGGAGGAGGATCGCAGCCCAGGCGGCGGCGGCGCTGCGCTGCGCTGCACTGCACTGCGCTGCGCTGCACCACGACGGTGCGGACTCCTCGCTCTCATCATCATCATATTTAAGGTAAAACTGTTTCCACTCCCGCCGTAAGTGTAATAAGTTCCTTATTACACTTATTGCACCAACCGACGACGACCGCCCGGAGTGCCGGCCCCCGCTGCTGATAAGCTCGCAGGAACGCACAATCTCCAATCAGCCATAATGAGCACGCAGACACGCCTACCTGTATGTGTCGTTGACTGTAAGCCCGGTGCCTGAGCATCCGCGGGATTAGCCCTGAGGTCAACCAAATATAATAACCGCTGTTTCTTCTCCCTACAGTAACACGCCTGTGTGTATTAGGTTGCACCGCACCGCAGTGTTGGTTCGGTCGTCCCTTTTATTGTGTTAGTGGAGGAGGGCAACCAACCATCACGCACGCCCGCCCTGTCGCCTGCAGTACACACATTGAACAACAACGAAACCCAGCAACATTCGATGCAACGACCACGCAATTAAGACGCGATCACGGGATACATGATATACCCGTGCCCAATAACGGACAGGTACGTATCGGATGGCTAACGGATAGCTACTTCCAGATAGTTACAGTGCGCGTGTGCGATGCGAGACAATAATGCATGCATGTCGATCGGCGAGCGATTGAACGATGAGTGGTACAGGTACGACACGGCACGGAAGGGGTCGCTCGCTGCCGCCCGCCCGCGCGGAGGCCCAAGGGTCTGTGGGTGCGTGGACGGCACGTACGGCACGCATGGGCCGCCTCCGCCTGCCCGCCCGCGTGGAGGCCCAAGGGTCGGTGCGTGCGTGGATGGCCCGCGCTGTCGGCGGCGTCCTGAGGGCCACGCACTGCGCCGTCTGCCATCGATCATCAACCAGCGAGGAATGGCGGGAGCGCACCAATCGCAACACCGTATGAAGATAGGTGCATGCGTGGATCCAGCAAGGCCTCGCCCGTCGATGCGCCGACTCCATCCACCCACCTTCACATACACGCACCTGTCGCCCATCGCGTGCATCGCGCGCATTATTCGGTATCTCCGAGTGGGAGTCGGTGATGAGGCATGAGGGCAGCTAGCAGCGGGCAGACCACGCAGGTGCGTGAAGCGCGCGGTGCTGCTGCTGCTGCCAGGCGGCTAGATAGATAGATAGTAAGACCGGAGAAGGGGCGGTGAAATAAACCTATCTACTTCCGACGGAGCACCGAACACCAAAACACGCACCGGTGCTTGTTTGCTTGCTTTTGTTCGGGGAGGCAGCAGGCACACTCCGCCCCGTGCATACATACATAAATCAGCTTATGATAAAACAGCATGCATGACACAATCAACCAGCTCGCCTGCGCCTCAGCACGCACGTCCTTTGACTGCCGGCGCCTAGCTAGCTAGCTGGCCGCTAAGATCCAGGAACGCCGCCACGAATTCCCACCATTAAGCAATACAGGTACCGCACCCAGCGCACGCACGCAGTCGCGCACCCAGCGCACGCACGCACGCACCCAGCGCACGCACGCACCCAGCGCACGCACGCACCCAGCGCACGCACGCACCCAGCGCACGCACGCACCCAGCGCACGCACCCAGCGCACGCACGCACCCAGCGCACGCACGCACGCACACCGGCACTCATCACGGCGGATCGCACTCACGAGAACAATCCTACTTTGCTTCAGTCCCACATTGCGTGTGCGTACGTGTGCACATAATGAATCTGCCTGCAAACACATGCTGCTTGTCTTCGACAGACCATAACCGGAGCAGTACCAACCAACCAACCAACCTACCTACGTAGTACCGCTAGTATCGCGCGACCATCCAAGCAAATCTGTGTGATTACGCGAGCAACAGTAACAGTGCCGGCCGTACACACGTACTGCATACACCGACCTCATCACGGAGCGGCCTACTCATGATCACCACCACATGGCTCGTATCGTACGGCACCCGGTAGCCACGCGCGCATCGTACACAGGCAGCAGCAGCAGGCCGACGCGCGCACATGCATGAGGTGTGTGTGTGTGTGTGTGTGTGTGTGTGTGTGTGTGTGTGTGTGTGTGTGTGTGTATGTGTGTGTGTGTGTGTGTGTGTGTATGTGTGTGTGTGTGTGTGTGTGTGTGTGAATCGTTACATATCTGCCGGGCCGACACTGGCCGGGGGCGCTAACCCGCCCCATACGGGAGACCGCCGAAGCACTTTCCCCCGGATACGGGGAAAGGGGCGTAAGGGGCCTCTGTCCCCTCGCTCTCAACCTAGGGCGCGTGCCCGATCCCCGAGGATCGGTGACCGCTGTGCCCCCTCAAGGGAGTGGGCGAAGGCCCATCCCGGGCGGTCTGCGCCTCGCAGTCCGCTGTTCAACCTCCTCAAGTCCTTGCAGCACCCAGGGCGCGTTTCGGAGGCGGTGTGTGTGTTTTGCGTGGATTCTGCCGGATTGATAGTGACCTGTCATACACCCGCTGCTGCGTCCCTTATTATTATTATTGTTTCCCCGCTCCCGTCGTCGTGCAGTTTCGCACGCACGTCGTCGTACACTTCGCACGCACGTGCTTTGGTCTCTCCGTGTCATCTGTTAGTCTGTTAGATAAGACGACCTGCCGTACTAGCTAACTTGCCCAACGCACGACTCACGGCACGCTCGCTCGCGCATGATCGCACGCCGATATGCATATACGTACTGCCTGCCGCCCGCTGTCTTTCCACGACGACGTTCGTGCAAACGTACGGTGCATACAAACACTACTGGCGCTTGTCGCACTGCACGCGTGCATGCTATGCTTCCGCGAAGATGAATAATACTCGTCATCGATCAATTAATAGCCACTTAGAGCGCACGCAATAACGAACAAACTAAAGAAGCCACATACAGGCAGGTTCAACTGACCTGCTGTGTGTGCAGCTCATCATGCGCTTGCTTTGCACGCACGCCGCACGTCGGTACACGCAGTCGCGTAAGCTTCGTTGGCGATTGCTGCCTGTCCGTTTGCGGGGATGTGGTTGTGTGTGTGTGTGTGCGCGTGGATGTGCGTGTGCGCGCGTGTGTGTACACTGGACGCACAAGCAAAATGCGGACTTGATCACCACCATCAGCATCATCAGCAGCTAGCGATTTGCGGTGTGCGCTGACCCCTAGCTAGCTACCTTCCTAGCTATGCTAGCTAGCTGCCGACTCTCCCTTTGCCTGAAGACCGTTTGGCCCCTAGCAAGCTAAGGAGCCTAAGCGGTGGCTGCGTCTCCGCCATCTTGCACGGGAGCCAGCACCTGCTGTCCCGGGGCCCGACGCCACTCCGGCCACGCAATCCGACGCGCATACTGCTCCCGGTCCGTGACGTAGGTGGACAGCGGCTGCACCTTGCCCTGGTGCAGCTGCAGCCGACGCTTCCTAACCGCCACAACCGCCACCGCAACCACCGCAACCAGGATGCAACCGCCCACGGCAGCCACGACCGAGGCCACAAGGACAGTCTTGGTGTTGCGACCGCCGGTGCCCTCCGGGCTGGCCGCCGCCGGCGTGGTGGCCGTGCTGCCGCTGCTGCCGCTGCTGTTCTCGACCGGAGTGGCGCCTCCTACAGAGGGATCCTGAGGCGTCCCTTCTGCCCCTCCTCCAGTAGTTGAAGCGCCTCCCTCCGCTGCGGCTGCTGTGGCGGACGATGCAAGGCTGAGGCCCTGGACATTATCGCCGCCGTCCCCAGCAGCGCGCTGAGCGCGGTCTGATGTTGTGCTGCTGCCTCCTACGGGTGAACCGCCCAGAGTGCCCGTGGTGGTGGTGGTGGTGGTGGTGCCCGAGGAGGTTGATGAAACAGTTTTCTCACTACTGAGGCCGGGGGGTCTGGGCGACGGCGGCATGGGTGATGGCGGGCGTGGAGACGGTGGGCGCGGCGACGGCGGGCGTGGCGACAGCGGGCGCGGCGACGGCGGGCGCGGCGACGGCGGCGTGGGAGATGGCGGGGATGGCGATGGCGGGGATGGCGATGGCGGCATTGGTGACGGCGGGAGAGGTGCCGTCGGGGGGGCGGGGACTGCACGCCATCAGATCAGTTGAGAGGAGGGGGAGGGGAGTTGAGAGGAGGGGGGCCACCGTTGAGAGGAGGGGGCCCCCAACCCGCCGGAATAAGTACCGACACAAGCACGACGGTCACTTGCACGCAGACGGCATTCAGCTACGTCCGTATTTGTGTACTGCAGTCACGCAGCAGGGGCCACTAACCTCGCACACGCACAGACCCCACGCACCCATGTACGACACGGCCGCGAGCAAGCGCGCGTGTGACACTACGTACGAACGGCCGCAACACAGTCCGTACGCACGGGGGGAGAGTACCCCGGGGCGGGGGGTCAGCTGCCGACGATGTACGTATCTAAGCATCTGCGGATCTATCCGTCGGGCGAGATAGACTCACTGCCGAAGAAGGAAGGACACGTCTGCCGCGTGGCCCAGCTCCAGCCATGCGGTTCTTGCTCCGCGCCGCATCCCTGGCTCGAGAGCACGGTCACGAAGAAGGGCTCGCCGTTCTGGTTGACGACCAGAAACAGCAGATCCTGTGCTCGGGGCGGGGGAATAGAACAATAGATGGGGTGGGTGCGAATGCGCGATGGATGGGTCGGTGCCGACAAGCCACGCAGCAGCAGCAGCAGCAGCAGCAGCAGCAGCAGCAGCAGCAGCAGCAGCAGCAGCAGCAGCGAGTAGCAGCAGCAGGTGCTTTGCTCGGGGGACGGGGTGCATGTTTACGTCGCGAACACGAACCAACGCAACGGCATGAGTTGGATGAGTAGCATAGCACACATTAAGTGATTCGCCTTCAGGAAGTACGGGTCCGTATCATCGATCACCTGGAGTCCGTCCTGGTCGCCTGCTCGTACATCGTACATTCGTACATCGCGCCACGCACGCACGCACCAGCGGTCGAGTTTGGAAGGGCAGCAGGTCACATACAGCGGGCATGCATGTGGGAGGTCGAGGGGCAACGGGATGGGGGCGCGGAAGGTGGGTAGGGCCGCGGCACCTCATGTAAGCACAAAGCCATAACCCGGCGGGATGCCTCGGAGCTGTAAGCCTGGCTTACACCTTGGATACATCAAGTTGGACGGGCGGACAGGGTTTACCTACCTACCTACCTACCAACCTACCTAACACACACGTTTTACAGTCCGTTTACACACAGTCGGGCGGGTTTGTCCTTTAACACACTTACAGTCCATCGGGATGTAGGAAGAAGCGTAGGCTTCGGCCGCAGAGCCACCGATGCCGAGTTCAACACCGACCGAGTGCATCACCGCAGCCACCTGCGTGGATGGTGAGTAGTAGATGGGCACCGAATGTATGAACGAAAACTCCGGTGGAGGGGGTCCGTAGCGGAGCCGGCGCAGGCATGAAGATATAGATGGATGTAGGAATGCAGGAAAGAGGAGCTGGATGGGCGGCGGGGTGCAGCTAGCTAGCGTCATGGTGGTCGTCGTCGTCGTCGTCGTCCCGACGCGACGAGGCACCCTCCCCACACCGGGCTCGTTCTTCGGGTGTATTTTCTTTTTCAATTTAACCCTAAACCTCACACCACACACGCCGTGCATCCAGGCGTGCGTGCGATGCAGTATTCGCTCCCTCCCCGCCATGCGATTCGGCGGGTCTGGTGCGGTTTCTAGAAAAGGCAACTAACCCTGGAGCACTGGTAACCTGTTGTAATGATGACCGGTATGTATGGCTGCAAGACCCCCCCTCGGTTGATGGAGGATGGGTGCGCAGTCCTTGGTAGGGGTTGATGAGATGAAGCGCCTACTGTCTGGGACCGTTGGAACACCCTCGGGACTGGGGTACGCTTGCTTGTGTTACATCATCACCACTACGTAGGTCGTTCGTGCGCAAGTAAAGTACGTAGCCATACATCCTGGGGCCTTACCTGACCCATGTGACCCCTGGCCCCCGGCCTGACATATGGGGCCTGACCTCACCCATGGGCCCTGGACTGGCCCATGGGCCCCGGCCTGCCCTATGGGGCCAGACCTGACCCATGGGGTCTAACCTGACCCATGGGCCCCGGACCGCCCCTGGGGCCCAGCCTGGTCATCGGGCCCCGGCCTGACCCATGGGGCCTGACCTGACCCATAGTCCCGGACTGACCCATGGGCCCTGGACTGGCCCATGGGGCCTAACCTGACCCATGGGCCCCGGACTGACCCATGGGCCTCGGACTGGCCCATGGGGCGTAACCTTATCCATATGCATGGGGCCCGACCTGACCCTTGGGGCCTGACCTGCCCCATGGAGCCAGACCTGACCCATGGGCCCTAAACTGACCCATGGGCCCCGGCCTGACCCATGGGGCCTGACCTGACCCATGAGCCCCGGACTGACCCATGGGGGCAGACCTGACCCATGGGCTCTGGCCTGATGACCCATGGGTCCCCGGCCTGAGTCCTGGTGCCCAACCTGATCATTGGGGCCTGACCTGACCCATGGGGCCTGAGCGCCTGACCTGACCCATCCATGGGGCCTGACCTGTTCTATGGGCCTCGGCCTGACCCATGGGGCCTGGCCTGACCCATAGGCCCCTGTACGGCCCCTGGGGCCCAGCCTGATTCATGGGGCCAGACCTGACCCATGGGCCCCGGACTGATCATTGGGCCCCGGCCTGACCCTTGTAGTCTAACCTAATCCATGGGCCCCGGGCTGACCCGTGGGGCCAGACCTGACCCATGGGGCCTGACCTGATCCATAGGCCCCGGACCGGCCCCTGCGGCCCAGCCTGATTCATGGGGCCAGACCTGACCCATGGGCCCGGACTGATCATTGGGCCCCGGCCTGACCCTTGTAGTCTAACCTAATCCATGGGCCCCGGGCTGACCCGTGGGGCCAGACCTGACCCATGGGGCCTGACCTGATCCATAGGCCCCGGACCGGCCCCTGCGGCCCAGCCTGATCCATGGGGCCTGACCTGACCCATGGGACTTGACCTGACCCATAGTCTCGGACTGACCCATGGGCCCTGGACTGGCCCATGTGGCCTGACCTGACCCATGTGCCCCGGACTGACCCATGTGCCCCGGACTGACCCATGGGCCCCGGAGTGACCCATGGGGCCTGATCTGACCCATGGGCCCCGGACTGACCGCAAGGGCCTGACCTAACTGATGGCCCCGGCCTGACCGCAAGGGCCTCACCTAACTGATGGCCCCGGACTGACCCATGGGCCCGGGCCTGACCCCTGGGGCCCAACCTGATCCCTGGGGCCTGACTTGACCCATCGGCCCCGTGGGCCCCGGCCTGACCAATTGGCTTGAACTTTCGCCTGGGGCCGGACCGAGGCAATGGGCCTTGCCTTTCCCCTGAGGCCTGACCTGAACCCTGGGGCCTGACCTGACCTCTGGGGTCTGACCTGAACCCTGGGGCCTGACCTAACCCATGGGCCCCGGACATAACTCTGGGGCCCGACCTGACCCCCGGGTCCCGGACTGACCCCTGGGGCCCGACCTGTTTCCTGGGGCCCGACATTACTCCTGGGGCCTGACCTGGTCCACGGGCCCAGGCAACCCGAGGGTTGTTGCGGGCGCATGGAAGGAATTGAACGGCGGGTTTCCGTGAGGCAACCTGGGGCGGGCCGGATGAGGGCAGTACTTGCCGTACCAACACCTTCCGGGATTATTTCGCGCGCTCGGCGGATGCGGCCACCGCCGCGCTCCCGCTCCTCGCGGTTGACGGCGCCGCAGTCCTAGCGGGGGCGGCGGCAGTTGCGGCTGCGGCTGCGAGCACAGCGCCAGCAGCGGCTGCGGTGCGGGCGGAAGGTATGTCCAACAAGCGCCGACAAGAGCTGCAGGCGACGTAGGTGAAGAAGGCGACGCAGGAGAAGAAGGCGAAGCGTCGCCTGGACGAAGGGATGGTGATTGACCCGCGGGTCTTTGTACCGCACGATGACCGAATCCGGATCCACCGGCCAGTCGGCGGCACGACGGCTCCGGCTTGTCAGGCAGTGTGAGGGTCACACACAGGTGGTGGAACTGAGGTGGCGCAGACAGGCCCTTCATTGGTTACCGTGGGGTCTCAAGTGTCAGACTTCATTACGTAATGATAATGACAGATAGATTCCCGTACCCGGTCGTACGTGATGAAAGCAAGGCGGTGCGTGCATGATGGAAGGCAGCGGATCGCCCGGTCCTACGTGATGTAAGCAAGGCGGTGCGTGCATGGTCGGGACGAAGGGTCCACCCTTCACGGTTGCAATAATGTATGGCTGACCAGGTAGAGGCACTTCTAGGTCAAGGTCGAAGCCACGCCACCGGTAGATCGAGGTCAAGGCATAGAGGCTTAGGGGGCGTTAGATGGGGACAGCGGACGGGCGTTGGCGGAAGGAGGAGGATCGCAGCCCAGGCGGCGGCGGCGCTGCGCTGCGCTGCACTGCACTGCGCTGCGCTGCACCACGACGGTGCGGACTCCTCGCTCTCATCATCATCATATTTAAGGTAAAACTGTTTCCACTCCCGCCGTAAGTGTAATAAGTTCCTTATTACACTTATTGCACCAACCGACGACGACCGCCCGGAGTGCCGGCCCCCGCTGCTGATAAGCTCGCAGGAACGCACAATCTCCAATCAGCCATAATGAGCACGCAGACACGCCTACCTGTATGTGTCGTTGACTGTAAGCCCGGTGCCTGAGCATCCGCGGGATTAGCCCTGAGGTCAACCAAATATAATAACCGCTGTTTCTTCTCCCTACAGTAACACGCCTGTGTGTATTAGGTTGCACCGCACCGCAGTGTTGGTTCGGTCGTCCCTTTTATTGTGTTAGTGGAGGAGGGCAACCAACCATCACGCACGCCCGCCCTGTCGCCTGCAGTACACACATTGAACAACAACGAAACCCAGCAACATTCGATGCAACGACCACGCAATTAAGACGCGATCACGGGATACATGATATACCCGTGCCCAATAACGGACAGGTACGTATCGGATGGCTAACGGATAGCTACTTCCAGATAGTTACAGTGCGCGTGTGCGATGCGAGACAATAATGCATGCATGTCGATCGGCGAGCGATTGAACGATGAGTGGTACAGGTACGACACGGCACGGAAGGGGTCGCTCGCTGCCGCCCGCCCGCGCGGAGGCCCAAGGGTCTGTGGGTGCGTGGACGGCACGTACGGCACGCATGGGCCGCCTCCGCCTGCCCGCCCGCGTGGAGGCCCAAGGGTCGGTGCGTGCGTGGATGGCCCGCGCTGTCGGCGGCGTCCTGAGGGGCCACGCACTGCGCCGTCTGCCATCGATCATCAACCAGCGAGGAATGGCGGGAGCGCACCAATCGCAACACCGTATGAAGATAGGTGCATGCGTGGATCCAGCAAGGCCTCGCCCGTCGATGCGCCGACTCCATCCACCCACCTTCACATACACGCACCTGTCGCCCATCGCGTGCATCGCGCGCATTATTCGGTATCTCCGAGTGGGAGTCGGTGATGAGGCATGAGGGCAGCTAGCAGCGGGCAGACCACGCAGGTGCGTGAAGCGCGCGGTGCTGCTGCTGCTGCCAGGCGGCTAGATAGATAGATAGTAAGACCGGAGAAGGGGCGGTGAAATAAACCTATCTACTTCCGACGGAGCACCGAACACCAAAACACGCACCGGTGCTTGTTTGCTTGCTTTTGTTCGGGGAGGCAGCAGGCACACTCCGCCCCGTGCATACATACATAAATCAGCTTATGATAAAACAGCATGCATGACACAATCAACCAGCTCGCCTGCGCCTCAGCACGCACGTCCTTTGACTGCCGGCGCCTAGCTAGCTAGCTGGCCGCTAAGATCCAGGAACGCCGCCACGAATTCCCACCATTAAGCAATACAGGTACCGCACCCAGCGCACGCACGCAGTCGCGCACCCAGCGCACGCACGCACGCACGCACGCCAGCGCACGCACGCACCCAGCGCACGCACGCACCCAGCGCACGCACGCACCCAGCGCACGCACGCACCCAGCGCACGCACCCAGCGCACGCACGCACCCAGCGCACGCACGCACGCACACCGGCACTCATCACGGCGGATCGCACTCACGAGAACAATCCTACTTTGCTTCAGTCCCACATTGCGTGTGCGTACGTGTGCACATAATGAATCTGCCTGCAAACACATGCTGCTTGTCTTCGACAGACCATAACCGGAGCAGTACCAACCAACCAACCAACCTACCTACGTAGTACCGCTAGTATCGCGCGACCATCCAAGCAAATCTGTGTGATTACGCGAGCAACAGTAACAGTGCCGGCCGTACACACGTACTGCATACACCGACCTCATCACGGAGCGGCCTACTCATGATCACCACCACATGGCTCGTATCGTACGGCACCCGGTAGCCACGCGCGCATCGTACACAGGCAGCAGCAGCAGGCCGACGCGCGCACATGCATGAGGTGTGTGTGTGTGTGTGTGTGTGTGTGTGTGTGTGTGTGTGTGTGTGTATGTGTGTGTGTGTGTGTGTGTGTGTATGTGTGTGTGTGTGTGTGTGTGTGTGAATCGTTACATATCTGCCGGGCCGACACTGGCCGGGGGCGCTAACCCGCCCCATACGGGAGACCGCCGAAGCACTTTCCCCCGGATACGGGGGAAAGGGGCGTAAGGGGCCTCTGTCCCCTCGCTCTCAACCTAGGGCGCGTGCCCGATCCCCGAGGATCGGTGACCGCTGTGCCCCCTCAAGGGAGTGGGCGAAGGCCCATCCCGGGCGGTCTGCGCCTCGCAGTCCGCTGTTCAACCTCCTCAAGTCCTTGCAGCACCCAGGGCGCGTTTCGGAGGCGGTGTGTGTGTTTTGCGTGGATTCTGCCGGATTGATAGTGACCTGTCATACACCCGCTGCTGCGTCCCTTATTATTATTATTGTTTCCCCGCTCCCGTCGTCGTGCAGTTTCGCACGCACGTCGTCGTACACTTCGCACGCACGTGCTTTGGTCTCTCCGTGTCATCTGTTAGTCTGTTAGATAAGACGACCTGCCGTACTAGCTAACTTGCCCAACGCACGACTCACGGCACGCTCGCTCGCGCATGATCGCACGCCGATATGCATATACGTACTGCCTGCCGCCCGCTGTCTTTCCACGACGACGTTCGTGCAAACGTACGGTGCATACAAACACTACTGGCGCTTGTCGCACTGCACGCGTGCATGCTATGCTTCCGCGAAGATGAATAATACTCGTCATCGATCAATTAATAGCCACTTAGAGCGCACGCAATAACGAACAAACTAAAGAAGCCACATACAGGCAGGTTCAACTGACCTGCTGTGTGTGCAGCTCATCATGCGCTTGCTTTGCACGCACGCCGCACGTCGGTACACGCAGTCGCGTAAGCTTCGTTGGCGATTGCTGCCTGTCCGTTTGCGGGGATGTGGTTGTGTGTGTGTGTGTGCGCGTGGATGTGCGTGTGCGCGCGTGTGTGTACACTGGACGCACAAGCAAAATGCGGACTTGATCACCACCATCAGCATCATCAGCAGCTAGCGATTTGCGGTGTGCGCTGACCCCTAGCTAGCTACCTTCCTAGCTATGCTAGCTAGCTGCCGACTCTCCCTTTGCCTGAAGACCGTTTGGCCCCTAGCAAGCTAAGGAGCCTAAGCGGTGGCTGCGTCTCCGCCATCTTGCACGGGAGCCAGCACCTGCTGTCCCGGGGCCCGACGCCACTCCGGCCACGCAATCCGACGCGCATACTGCTCCCGGTCCGTGACGTAGGTGGACAGCGGCTGCACCTTGCCCTGGTGCAGCTGCAGCCGACGCTTCCTAACCGCCACAACCGCCACCGCAACCACCGCAACCAGGATGCAACCGCCCACGGCAGCCACGACCGAGGCCACAAGGACAGTCTTGGTGTTGCGACCGCCGGTGCCCTCCGGGCTGGCCGCCGCCGGCGTGGTGGCCGTGCTGCCGCTGCTGCCGCTGCTGTTCTCGACCGGAGTGGCGCCTCCTACAGAGGGATCCTGAGGCGTCCCTTCTGCCCCTCCTCCAGTAGTTGAAGCGCCTCCCTCCGCTGCGGCTGCTGTGGCGGACGATGCAAGGCTGAGGCCCTGGACATTATCGCCGCCGTCCCCAGCAGCGCGCTGAGCGCGGTCTGATGTTGTGCTGCTGCCTCCTACGGGTGAACCGCCCAGAGTGCCCGTGGTGGTGGTGGTGGTGGTGGTGCCCGAGGAGGTTGATGAAACAGTTTTCTCACTACTGAGGCCGGGGGGTCTGGGCGACGGCGGCATGGGTGATGGCGGGCGTGGAGACGGTGGGCGCGGCGACGGCGGGCGTGGCGACAGCGGGCGCGGCGACGGCGGGCGCGGCGACGGCGGCGTGGGAGATGGCGGGGATGGCGATGGCGGGGATGGCGATGGCGGCATTGGTGACGGCGGGAGAGGTGCCGTCGGGGGGCGGGGACTGCACGCCATCAGATCAGTTGAGAGGAGGGGGAGGGGAGTTGAGAGGAGGGGGGCCACCGTTGAGAGGAGGGGGGCCCCCAACCCGCCGGAATAAGTACCGACACAAGCACGACGGTCACTTGCACGCAGACGGCATTCAGCTACGTCCGTATTTGTGTACTGCAGTCACGCAGCAGGGGCCACTAACCTCGCACACGCACAGACCCCACGCACCCATGTACGACACGGCCGCGAGCAAGCGCGCGTGTGACACTACGTACGAACGGCCGCAACACAGTCCGTACGCACGGGGGAGAGTACCCCGGGGCGGGGGGTCAGCTGCCGACGATGTACGTATCTAAGCATCTGCGGATCTATCCGTCGGGCGAGATAGACTCACTGCCGAAGAAGGAAGGACACGTCTGCCGCGTGGCCCAGCTCCAGCCATGCGGTTCTTGCTCCGCGCCGCATCCCTGGCTCGAGAGCACGGTCACGAAGAAGGGCTCGCCGTTCTGGTTGACGACCAGAAACAGCAGATCCTGTGCTCGGGGCGGGGGAATAGAACAATAGATGGGGTGGGTGCGAATGCGCGATGGATGGGTCGGTGCCGACAAGCCACGCAGCAGCAGCAGCAGCAGCAGCAGCAGCAGCAGCAGCAGCAGCAGCAGCAGCAGCAGCAGCAGCAGCAGCAGCAGCGAGTAGCAGCAGCAGGTGCTTTGCTCGGGGGACGGGGTGCATGTTTACGTCGCGAACACGAACCAACGCAACGGCATGAGTTGGATGAGTAGCATAGCACACATTAAGTGATTCGCCTTCAGGAAGTACGGGTCCGTATCATCGATCACCTGGAGTCCGTCCTGGTCGCCTGCTCGTACATCGTACATTCGTACATCGCGCCACGCACGCACGCACCAGCGGTCGAGTTTGGAAGGGCAGCAGGTCACATACAGCGGGCATGCATGTGGGAGGTCGAGGGGCAACGGGATGGGGCGCGGAAGGTGGGTAGGGCCGCGGCACCTCATGTAAGCACAAAGCCATAACCCGGCGGGATGCCTCGGAGCTGTAAGCCTGGCTTACACCTTGGATACATCAAGTTGGACGGGCGGACAGGGTTTACCTACCTACCTACCTACCAACCTACCTAACACACACGTTTTACAGTCCGTTTACACACAGTCGGGCGGGTTTGTCCTTTAACACACTTACAGTCCATCGGGATGTAGGAAGAAGCGTAGGCTTCGGCCGCAGAGCCACCGATGCCGAGTTCAACACCGACCGAGTGCATCACCGCAGCCACCTGCGTGGATGGTGAGTAGTAGATGGGCACCGAATGTATGAACGAAAACTCCGGTGGAGGGGGTCCGTAGCGGAGCCGGCGCAGGCATGAAGATATAGATGGATGTAGGAATGCAGGAAAGAGGAGCTGGATGGGCGGCGGGTGCAGCTAGCTAGCGTCATGGTGGTCGTCGTCGTCGTCGTCGTCCCGACGCGACGAGGCACCCTCCCCACACCGGGCTCGTTCTTCGGGTGTATTTTCTTTTTCAATTTAACCCTAAACCTCACACCACACACGCCGTGCATCCAGGCGTGCGTGCGATGCAGTATTCGCTCCCTCCCCGCCATGCGATTCGGCGGGTCTGGTGCGGTTTCTAGAAAAGGCAACTAACCCTGGAGCACTGGTAACCTGTTGTAATGATGACCGGTATGTATGGCTGCAAGACCCCCCCCTCGTTGATGGAGGATGGGTGCGCAGTCCTTGGTAGGGGTTGATGAGATGAAGCGCCTACTGTCTGGGACCGTTGGAACACCCTCGGGACTGGGGTACGCTTGCTTGTGTTACATCATCACACTACGTAGGTCGTTCGTGCGCAAGTAAAGTACGTAGCCATACATCCTTGCCGCGAGCCACGGCCGGTAAGTGTGCTACGTACAGCCCTCCCTGATACCCGTGCTGTCTTCTACCTCGATTTTGCACGCACTACAGAATAACATAATTAACTTCCCAAAGTCAAAATAAAGTCCGCGAAAGCGCTCACGTTAATGTTATGGATGGAGCAGGCATCTCGCGGCCGGGCGCCAGCTGCCACGCCAGCATAAGCTGATACAAACAGAAGTATAGTCACAGCCACCAGCGCGCCGGTCCCATACTGTCGACGGCGTCTCTGCGATGCAGCGCTTGACACAGCCATCGGCACTACACCAGGTCTTACCCCAACGGATCCGGTGTAAATTCTCATCGCATTCTGAAGTGATCAATGCAGTAGGCGTACACAGCGGCAAAAAGTCAGTTAAGCCTGTTCCTGACTCGGTCCCGCTGTTTAGTGTACGGCGGCGTAGTGGCGTATATGCTCAGACGCTCAGTGCCCATCAACGCCCAGCGCCATTAGTTTTTACCCAGCGTAACTTATTAATTCCATTATGCTTAATATTACATAGTGTACGGGGGACATACAGGGTTTACAGACATTCTCATTGAAGCGTTATGTAGGCCAAGACAGTGAGTATCTTTTTCAACTCGGGCCAAACTTTCGCTCGCTGTTGTTGGATGCTTTTGGATGGGCGGCTAGGGCCGGCCAGATAATCGATTGCCGGCGCGGAACGCTTGCTCACGTATGTATGATTTGGAATCTCCGCCTCAATTATTCCGGCCTTTGAGGTTTCTTTTATCACAGCGTTTGAAATGTCCCTGTACGACGCAGCGACTCATCTGCTTCCGTCACCAAACGGCAAATATGCACCCCATGATGCAATCCTTGCAAAATCCGGATAGTGGCAACCCTTTCACCTCCCGGGTGAACATCAGGAGACAATTTACCCGATCAAGCGATCATGCCGGGTACGGCAAACGAGGGACAGGCGTGGACAGGCTCGGGTACTGCGAGATGACCTAGTCAGGCTGGGACCCGTACGCTGGTACAAAAAGCAGTACCTCGCGGGTAAATCGGCGGTAAATGTCAAGAGTAACGGATGAGACGCACCGAAATGAACCTGAGGAAAAGTTGCAATGCATGAAATTAGGATTTTGACACGACAAGGAAGGTATTGAAGAAACAAATCGATCTGGCGACGACAAAAAGACCCATGCTTTGACGATGAGGGAACAAAGCAGCAGGCTAAATCAAAATCAAAATCTACTAATAACTATTCACGAACTGACCCGTTGTGGACACAGATAGGATCAACGAAGGAAGGGTGTTTCGGTTGGCGGCATGCAGCTGCAGCGGTTGGCGGCATGCAGCTCCGGGCTCCATTGGGCAGCAGTTCGGGTGTACGGCTTAGAAATGGCTCCGTTGTTGGGCAGCCCGGCCATACGGCCTGCAAGGGCGGCACCATTTGGCAGCTCGGTCCCGGTCATACGGCTTGACAGGGCGGCTCCATTGGGCAGTAGGCTGTATATATGGCTTGTCTATATGTGGCTTTCAGGCCGTACGAATCCTCCGCTGGTGTAATACGGGTGTCCGGAGAGAGAGCTTTCAGCTGCGGCAGGAGCAATTCATCATGCAGGTGCACGTGAAGACACATGTCAGCGTACATTTGCCCCGTCTAGCAACGGGGCGATCCCCTCATCATTAGAACTAGCTAGGCAAGCAAGCGCACAATCGATCAGACGCTCCCCGCCGTCAGCACCACCCAGGCACGTAAGGTAGTTACGACAAATCAGACGACGTTCCCGTCGTCAGATTGTCGAACATATATATTTCCACAGACGAACGTCAGATTGTCGAACATATATATTTCCACAGCTCCCCACGGCGGCCCCAGCCTGGCAAGGGCAGCCCCGTCCGTCTGCAGTTACAAGCAGGCGGGTGCAAGGTGCAAGATCACAGACGATGGGCAGGCAGCAGGTGCCTAATTACCAGCTGGCAACGAACCTTTATTCTCTTACACAGACAACCGGAGGCAGGGGACCTTGCTTCGTTTATTTCCGGCGCGACGCGACGGCGCACTATCGTACGTACTATTGATTACGTACTTCGCCTCGGCTGATCAACACAGATAGATGGACACATACAAAGAATGCGATCCACGCATAACTAATAACCGACTAATAACCACTGTTGTACACTACTGCCGTACAAGCGATCGCTCGAGCAGGGCGCACGATAGCTAGCAGTAGATAGAGCACTACTAGGCGGGCAGCAACATGTCGTTGCTAAAACTAGACGTCCGTCGGCGGTACGTGCCAGTGCCGGAGTTGCAA
>BDSI01000424.1:0-27178 GCA_003117195.1 Eudorina sp. 2006-703-Eu-15
ATTCGGCGCCGCGCTTTATGCATCCACGTTTTTTCGACGGCAGGGTCCTGTATTAAGTCTTAAATAATTCATCTGCAAGGGTCTAAGTGTCAGGCGCCCATAGCGCATCGATCCTGCCTCGCACCTAGCTATCATTATTGGGAGGATGGAAACCCGGGCCACCCCAATACCTTCACAGCATATTCGGCCCGCTTTATGCAATCCACATTTTTTCGACCGCAGGTCCTGTATTAAGTCTTAAATAATTCATCTGCAAGGGTCTAAGTGTCAGGCGGCCCATAGCGCATCGATCCTGCCTCGCACCTAGCTATCATTATTGGGAGGATGGAAACCCGGGCCACCCCAATACCTTCACAGCATATTCGGCCGCGCTTTATGCAATCCACGTTTTTTCGACCACAGGGTCCTGTATTAAGTCTTAAATAATTCATCTGCAAGGGTCTAAGTGTCAGGCGCCCATAGCGCATCGATCCTGCTCGCACCTAGCTATCATTATTGGGAGGATGGAAACCCGGGCCACCCCAATACTTCACAGCATATTCGGCGCCGCGCTTTATGCAATCCACGTTTTTTCGACCGGCAGGGTCCTGTATTAAGTCTTAAATAATTCATCTGCAAGGGTCTAAGTGTCAGGCGGCCCATAGCGCATCGATCCTGCCTCGCACCTAGCTATCATTATTGGAGGATGGAAACCGGGCCACCCAATACCTTCACAGCATATTCGGCCCGCGCTTTTTTCGACCGCAGGGTCCTGTATTAAGTCTTAAATAATTCATCTGCAAGGGTCTAAGTGTCAGGCGGCCCATAGCGCATCGATCCTGCCTCGCACCTAGCTATCATTATTGGGAGGATGGAAACCCGGGCCACCCCAATACCTTCACAGCATATTCGGCGCCGGCTTTATGCAATCCACGTTTTTTTCGACCGCAGGGTCCTGTATTAAGTCTTAAATAATTCATCTGCAAGGGTCTAAGTGTCAGGCGGCCCATAGCGCATCGATCCTGCCTCGCACCTAGCTATCATTATTGGGAGGATGGAAACCCGGGCCACCCCAATACCTTCACAGCATATTCGGCGCGCGCGCTTTATGCAATCCACGTTTTTTCGACGGCAGGGTCCTGTATTAAGTCTTAAATAATTCATCTGCAAGGGTCTAAGTGTCAGGCGGCCCATAGCGCATCGATCCTGCCTCGCACCCTAGCTATCATTATTGGGAGGATGGAAACCCGGCCACCCCAATACCTTCACAGCATATTCGGCGCCGCGCTTTATGCAATCCACGTTTTTTCGACCGGCAGGGTCCTGTATTAAGTCTTAAATAATTCATCTGCAAGGGTCTAAGTGTCAGGCGGCCCATAGCGCATCGATCCTGCTCGCACCTAGCTATCATTATTGGGAGGATGGAAACCGGCCACCCCAATACCTTCACAGCATATTCGGCGCCGCGCTTTATGCAATCCACGTTTTTTCGACGGCAGCAGGTCCTGTATTAAGTCTTAAATAATTCATCTGCAAGGGTCTAAGTGTCAGGCGGCCCATAGCGCATCGATCCTGCCTCGCACCTAGCTATCATTATTGGGAGGATGGAAACCCGGGCCACCCCAATACCTTCACAGCATATTCGGCGCCGCGCTTTATGCAATCCACGTTTTTCGACCGGCAGGGTCCTGTATTAAGTCTTAAATAATTCATCTGCAAGGGTCTAAGTGTCAGGCGGCCCATAGCGCATCGATCCTGCCTCGCACCTAGCTATCATTATTGGGAGGATGGAAACCCGGGCCACCCAATACCTTCACAGCATATTCGGCGCCGCGCTTTATGCAATCCACGTTTTTTTCGACCGGCAGGGTCCTGTATTAAGTCTTAAATAATTCATCTGCAAGGGTCTAAGTGTCAGGCGGCCCATAGCGCATCGATCCTGCCTCGCACCTAGCTATCATTATTGGGAGGATGGAAACCCGGGCCACCCAATACCTTCACAGCATATTCGGCGCCGCGCTTTATGCAATCCACGTTTTTTCGACCGGCAGGGTCCTGTATTAAGTCTTAAATAATTCATCTGCAAGGGTCTAAGTGTCAGGCGGCCCATAGCGCATCGATCCTGCCTCGCACCTAGCTATCATTATTGGGAGGATGGAACCCGGGCCACCCCAATACCTTCACAGCATATTCGGCGCCGCGCTTTATGCAATCCACGTTTTTTCGACGGCAGGGTCCTGTATTAAGTCTTAAATAATTCATCTGCAAGGGTCTAAGTGTCAGGCGGCCCATAGCGCATCGATCCTGCCTCGCACCTAGCTATCATTATTGGGAGGATGGAAACCCGGCCACCCCAATACCTTCACAGCATATTCGGCGCCGCGCTTTATGCAATCCACGTTTTTTCGACCGGCAGGGTCCTGTATTAAGTCTTAAATAATTCATCTGCAAGGGTCTAAGTGTCAGGCGCCCATAGCGCATCGATCCTGCCGCACCTAGCTATCATTATTGGGAGGATGGAAACCCGGGCCACCCCAATACCTTCACAGCATATTCGGCGCCGCGCTTTATGCAATCCACGTTTTTCGACCGGCAGGGTCCTGTATTAAGTCTTAAATAATTCATCTGCAAGGGTCTAAGTGTCAGGCGGCCCATAGCGCATCGATCCTGCCTCGCACCTAGCTATCATTATTGGGAGGATGGAAACCCGGGCCACCCCAATACCTTCACAGCATATTCGGCGCCGCGCTTTATGCAATCCACGTTTTTTCGACCGGCAGGGTCCTGTATTAAGTCTTAAATAATTCATCTGCAAGGGTCTAAGTGTCAGGCGGCCCATAGCGCATCGATCCTGCCTCGCACCTAGCTATCATTATTGGGAGGATGGAAACCCGGGCCACCCCAATACCTTCACAGCATATTCGGCGCCGCGCTTTATGCAATCCACATTTTTTCGACCGGCAGGGTCCTGTATTAAGTCTTAAATAATTCATCTGCAAGGGTCTAAGTGTCAGGCGGCCCATAGCGCATCGATCCTGCCTCGCACTAGCTATCATTATTGGGAGGATGGAAACCCGGGCCACCCCAATACCTTCACAGCATATTCGGCGCCGCGCTTTATGCAATCCACGTTTTTTCGACCGCAGGGTCCTGTATTAAGTCTTAAATAATTCATCTGCAAGGGTCTAAGTGTCAGGCGGCCCATAGCGCATCGATCCTGCCTCGCACCTAGCTATCATTATTGGGAGGATGGAAACCCGGGCCACCCAATACCTTCACAGCATATTCGGCCGCGCTTTATGCAATCCACGTTTTTTCGACCGCAGGGTCCTGTATTAAGTCTTAAATAATTCATCTGCAAGGGTCTAAGTGTCAGGCGGCCCATAGCGCATCGATCCTGCCTCGCACCTAGCTATCATTATTGGGAGGATGGAAACCCGGGCCACCCCAATACCTTCACAGCATATTCGGCGCCGCGCTTTATGCAATCCACATTTTTTCGACCGCAGGGTCCTGTATTAAGTCTTAAATAATTCATCTCAAGGGTCTAAGTGTCAGGCGGCCCATAGCGCATCGATCCTGCCTCGCACCTAGCTATCATTATTGGAGGATGGAAACCCGGGCCACCCCAATACCTTCACAGCATATTCGGCGCCGCGCTTTATGCAATCCACGTTTTTTCGACCGGCAGGGTCCTGTATTAAGTCTTAAATAATTCATCTGCAAGGGTCTAAGTGTCAGGCGGCCCATAGCGCATCGATCCTGCCTCGCACCTAGCTATCATTATTGGGAGGATGGAAACCCGGGCCACCCCAATACCTTCACAGCATATTCGGCGCCGCGCTTTATGCAATCCACGTTTTTTTTCGACCGGCAGGGTCCTGTATTAAGTCTTAAATAATTCATCTGCAAGGGTCTAAGTGTCAGGCGGCCATAGCGCATCGATCCTGCCTCGCACCTAGCTATCATTATTGGGAGGATGGAAACCGGGCCCCCCAATACCTTCACAGCATATTCGGCGCCGCGCTTTATGCAATCCACGTTTTTTCGACCGGCAGGTCCTGTATTAAGTCTTAAATAATTCATCTGCAAGGGTCTAAGTGTCAGGCGGCCCATAGCGCATCGATCCTGCCTCGCACCTAGCTATCATTATTGGGAGGATGGAAACCCGGGCCACCCCAATACCTTCACAGCATATTCGGCGCCGCTTTATGCAATCCACGTTTTTTCGACCGCAGGGTCCTGTATTAAGTCTTAAATAATTCATCTGCAAGGGTCTAAGTGTCAGGCGGCCCATAGCGCATCGATCCTGCCTCGCACCTAGCTATCATTATTGGGAGGATGGAAACCCGGGCCACCCCAATACCTTCACAGCATATTCGGCGCCGCGCTTTATGCAATCCACGTTTTTTCGACCGCAGGGTCCTGTATTAAGTCTTAAATAATTCATCTGCAAGGGTCTAAGTGTCAGGCGGCCCATAGCGCATCGATCCTGCCTCGCACCTAGCTATCATTATTGGGAGGATGGAAACCCGGGCCACCCAATACCTTCACAGCATATTCGGCGCCGCGCTTTATGCAATCCACGTTTTTTTCGACCGGCAGGGTCCTGTATTAAGTCTTAAATAATTCATCTGCAAGGGTCTAAGTGTCAGGCGGCCCATAGCGCATCGATCCTGCCTCGCACCTAGCTATCATTATTGGAGGATGGAAACCCGGGCCACCCAATACCTCACAGCATATTCGGCGCTTTATGCAATCCATTTTTTCGACCGGCAGGGTCCTGTATTAAGTCTTAAATAATTCATCTGCAAGGGTCTAAGTGTCAGGCGGCCCATAGCGCATCGATCCTGCCTCGCACCTAGCTATCATTATTGGGAGGATGGAAACCCGGCCCACCCAATACCTTCACAGCATATTCGGCGCCGCGCTTTATGCAATCCACGTTTTTTCGACCGGCAGGGTCCTGTATTAAGTCTTAAATAATTCATCTGCAAGGGTCTAAGTGTCAGGCGGCCCATAGCGCATCGATCCTGCCTCGCACCTTATAATTATTGGAGGATGGAAACCCGGGCCACCCCAATACCTTCACAGCATATTCGGCGCCGCGCTTTATGCAATCCACGTTTTTTCGACCGCAGGTCCTGTATTAAGTCTTAAATAATTCATCTGCAAGGGTCTAAGTGTCAGGCGGCCCATAGCGCATCGATCCTGCCTCGCACCTAGCTATCATTATTGGGAGGATGGAAACCCGGGCCACCCCAATACCTTCACAGCATATTCGGCGCCGCGCTTTATGCAATCCACGTTTTTCGACGGCAGGGTCCTGTATTAAGTCTTAAATAATTCATCTGCAAGGGTCTAAGTGTCAGGCGGCCCATAGCGCATCGATCCTGCCTCGCACCTAGCTATCATTATTGGGAGGATGGAAACCCGGGCCACCCCAATACCTTCACAGCATATTCGGCGCCGCGCTTTATGCAATCCACGTTTTTTCGACCGGCAGGGTCCTGTATTAAGTCTTAAATAATTCATCTGCAAGGGTCTAAGTGTCAGGCGGCCCATAGCGCATCGATCCTGCCTCACCTAGCTATCATTATTGGGAGGATGGAAACCCGGGCCACCCCAATACTTCACAGCATATTCGGCGCGCGCTTTATGCAATCCACGTTTTTTCGACCGGCAGGGTCCTGTATTAAGTCTTAAATAATTCATCTGCAAGGGTCTAAGTGTCAGGCGGCCCATAGCGCATCGATCCTGCCTCGCACCTAGCTATCATTATTGGGAGGATGGAAACCCGGGCCACCCCAATACCTTCACAGCATATTCGGCGCGCGCTTTATGCAATCCACGTTTTTTCGACCGGCAGGGTCCTGTATTAAGTCTTAAATAATTCATCTGCAAGGGTCTAAGTGTCAGGCGGCCCATAGCGCATCGATCCTGCCTCGCACCTAGCTATCATTATTGGGAGGATGGAAACCCGGGCCACCCAATACCTTCACAGCATATTCGGCGCCGCGCTTTATGCAATCCACGTTTTTTCGACCGGCAGGGTCCTGTATTAAGTCTTAAATAATTCATCTGCAAGGGTCTAAGTGTCAGGCGGCCCATAGCGCATCGATCCTGCCTCGCACCTAGCTATCATTATTGGGAGGATGGAAACCCGGGCCACCCCAATACCTTCACAGCATATTCGGCGCCGCGCTTTATGCAATCCACGTTTTTCGACCGGCAGGGTCCTGTATTAAGTCTTAAATAATTCATCTGCAAGGGTCTAAGTGTCAGGCGGCCCATAGCGCATCGATCCTGCCTCGCACCTAGCTATCATTATTGGGAGGATGGAAACCCGGGCCACCCCAATACCTTCACAGCATATTCGGCGCCGCGCTTTATGCAATCCACGTTTTTTCGACCGGCAGGTCCTGTATTAAGTCTTAAATAATTCATCTGCAAGGGTCTAAGTGTCAGGCGGCCCATAGCGCATCGATCCTGCCTCGCACCTAGCTATCATTATTGGGAGGATGGAAACCCGGGCCACCCAATACCTTCACAGCATATTCGGCGCCGCGCTTTATGCAATCCACGTTTTTTCGACCGGCAGGTCCTGTATTAAGTCTTAAATAATTCATCTGCAAGGGTCTAAGTGTCAGGCGCCCCATAGCGCATCGATCCTGCCTCGCACCTAGCTATCATTATTGGGAGGATGGAAACCGCCACCCCAATACCTTCACAGCATATTCGGCGCCGCTTTATGCAATCCACGTTTTTTCGACCGGCAGGGTCCTGTATTAAGTCTTAAATAATTCATCTGCAAGGGTCTAAGTGTCAGGCGGCCCCGCATCGAAAGCAAAATGGGAGGATGGAAACCCGGGCCACCCCAATACCTTCACAGCATATTCGGCGCGCGCTTTATGCAATCCACGTTTTTTCGACCACAGGGTCCTGTATTAAGTCTTAAATAATTCATCTGCAAGGGTCTAAGTGTCAGGCGGCCCATAGCGCATCGATCCTGCCTCGCACCTAGCTATCATTATTGGGAGGATGGAAACCCGGGCCACCCCAATACCTTCACAGCATATTCGGCGCCGCGCTTTATGCATCCACGTTTTTTCGACCGGCAGGTCCTGTATTAAGTCTTAAATAATTCATCTGCAAGGGTCTAAGTGTCAGGCGGCCCATAGCGCATCGATCCTGCCTCGCACCTAGCTATCATTATTGGGAGGATGGAAACCCGGGCCACCCCAATACCTTCACAGCATATTCGGCGCCGCGCTTTATGCAATCCACATTTTTTTTCGACCGGCAGGGTCCTGTATTAAGTCTTAAATAATTCATCTGCAAGGGTCTAAGTGTCAGGCGGCCCATAGCGCATCGATCCTGCCTCGCACCTAGCTATCATTATTGGGAGGATGGAAACCCGGGCCACCCCAATACCTTCACAGCATATTCGGCGCCGCTTTATGCAATCCACGTTTTTTCGACCGCAGGTCCTGTATTAAGTCTTAAATAATTCATCTGCAAGGGTCTAAGTGTCAGGCGGCCCATAGCGCATCGATCCTGCCTCGCACCTAGCTATCATTATTGGAGGATGGAAACCCGGGCCACCCCAATACCTTCACAGCATATTCGGCGCCGCTTTATGCAATCCACGTTTTTTCGACCGGCAGGTCCTGTATTAAGTCTTAAATAATTCATCTGCAAGGGTCTAAGTGTCAGGCGGCCCATAGCGCATCGATCCTGCCTCGCACCTAGCTATCATTATTGGGAGGATGGAAACCCGGGCCACCCCAATACCTTCACAGCATATTCGGCGCCGCCGCGCTTTATGCAATCCACATTTTTTTCGACCGCAGGGTCCTGTATTAAGTCTTAAATAATTCATCTGCAAGGGTCTAAGTGTCAGGCGGCCCATAGCGCATCGATCCTGCCTCGCACCTAGCTATCATTATTGGGAGGATGGAAACCCGGGCCACCCAAATACCTTCACAGCATATTCGGCGCCGCGCTTTATGCAATCCACGTTTTTTTCGACCGCAGGGTCCTGTATTAAGTCTTAAATAATTCATCTGCAAGGGTCTAAGTGTCAGGCGGCCCATAGCGCATCGATCCTGCCTCGCACCTAGCTATCATTATTGGGAGGATGGAAACCCGGCCACCCAATACCTTCACAGCATATTCGGCGCCGCGCTTTATGCAATCCACGTTTTTTCGACCGGCAGGTCCTGTATTAAGTCTTAAATAATTCATCTGCAAGGGTCTAAGTGTCAGGCGGCCCATAGCGCATCGATCCTGCCTCGCACCTAGCTATCATTATTGGGAGGATGGAAACCCGGGCCACCCCAATACCTTCACAGCATATTCGGCGCCGCGCTTTATGCAATCCACATTTTTTCGACCGGCACGGTCCTGTATTAAGTCTTAAATAATTCATCTGCAAGGGTCTAAGTGTCAGGCGGCCCATAGCGCATCGATCCTGCCTCGCACCTAGCTATCATTATTGGGAGGATGGAAACCCGGGCCACCCAATACCTTCACAGCATATTCGCGCCGCGCTTTATGCAATCCACATTTTTTCGACCGGCAGGGTCCTGTATTAAGTCTTAAATAATTCATCTGCAAGGGTCTAAGTGTCAGGCGGCCCATAGCGCATCGATCCTGCCTCGCACCTAGCTATCATTATTGGGGAGGATGGAAACCCGGGCCACCCCAATACCTTCACAGCATATTCGGCGCCGCGCTTTATGCAATCCACGTTTTTTCGACGGCAGGGTCCTGTATTAAGTCTTAAATAATTCATCTGCAAGGGTCTAAGTGTCAGGCGGCCCATAGCGCATCGATCCTGCCTCGCACCTAGCTATCATTATTGGGAGGATGGAAACCCGGGCCACCCCAATACCTTCACAGCATATTCGGCGCCGCGCTTTATGCAATCCACGTTTTTCGACCGGCAGGGTCCTGTATTAAGTCTTAAATAATTCATCTGCAAGGGTCTAAGTGTCAGGCGGCCCATAGCGCATCGATCCTGCCTCGCACCTAGCTATCATTATTGGGAGGATGGAAACCCGGGCCACCCCAATACCTTCACAGCATATTCGGCGCCGCGCTTTATGCAATCCACGTTTTTTCGACCGGCAGGGTCCTGTATTAAGTCTTAAATAATTCATCTGCAAGGGTCTAAGTGTCAGGCGGCCCATAGCGCATCGATCCTGCCTCGCACCTAGCTATCATTATTGGGAGGATGGAAACCCGGGCCACCCAATACCTTCACAGCATATTCGGCGCCGCGCTTTATGCAATCCACGTTTTTTCGACCGGCAGGTCCTGTATTAAGTCTTAAATAATTCATCTGCAAGGGTCTAAGTGTCAGGCGGCCCATAGCGCATCGATCCTGCCTCGCACCTAGCTATCATTATTGGGAGGATGGAAACCCGGGCCACCCCAATACCTTCACAGCATATTCGGCGCCGCGCTTTATGCAATCCACATTTTTTCGACCGGCAGGGTCCTGTATTAAGTCTTAAATAATTCATCTGCAAGGGTCTAAGTGTCAGGCGGCCCATAGCGCATCGATCCTGCCTCGCACCTAGCTATCATTATTGGGAGGATGGAAACCCGGGCCACCCCAATACCTTCACAGCATATTCGGCGCCGCGCTTTATGCAATCCACGTTTTTTCGACCGGCAGGTCCTGTATTAAGTCTTAAATAATTCATCTGCAAGGGTCTAAGTGTCAGGCGGCCCATAGCGCATCGATCCTGCCTCGCACCTAGCTATCATTATTGGGAGGATGGAAACCCGGGCCACCCCAATACCTTCACAGCATATTCGGCGCCGCGCTTTATGCAATCCACATTTTTTTCGACCGGCAGGGTCCTGTATTAAGTCTTAAATAATTCATCTGCAAGGGTCTAAGTGTCAGGCGGCCCATAGCGCATCGATCCTGCCTCGCACCTAGCTATCATTATTGGGAGGATGGAAACCCGGGCCACCCCAATACCTTCACAGCATATTCGGCGCCGCGCTTTATGCAATCCACGTTTTTTCGACCGGCAGGGTCCTGTATTAAGTCTTAAATAATTCATCTGCAAGGGTCTAAGTGTCAGGCGGCCCATAGCGCATCGATCCTGCCTCGCACCTAGCTATCATTATTGGGAGGATGGAAACCCGGGCCACCCCAATACCTTCACAGCATATTCGGGCCGCGCTTTATGCAATCCACGTTTTTTCGACCGGCAGGGTCCTGTATTAAGTCTTAAATAATTCATCTGCAAGGGTCTAAGTGTCAGGCGGCCCATAGCGCATCGATCCTGCCTCGCACCTAGCTATCATTATTGGGAGGATGGAAACCCGGCCACCCCAATACCTTCACAGCATATTCGGCGCCGCGCTTTATGCAATCCACATTTTTTCGACCGGCAGGTCCTGTATTAAGTCTTAAATAATTCATCTGCAAGGGTCTAAGTGTCAGGCGGCCCATAGCGCATCGATCCTGCCTCGCACCTAGCTATCATTATTGGGAGGATGGAAACCCGGGCCACCCAATACCTTCACAGCATATTCGGCGCCGCGCTTTATGCAATCCACGTTTTTTCGACCGGCAGGTCCTGTATTAAGTCTTAAATAATTCATCTGCAAGGGTCTAAGTGTCAGGCGGCCCATAGCGCATCGATCCTGCCTCGCACCCTAGCTATCATTATTGGGAGGATGGAAACCCGGGCCACCCAATACCTTCACAGCATATTCGGCGCCGCGCTTTATGCAATCCACGTTTTTTCGACCGGCAGGTCCTGTATTAAGTCTTAAATAATTCATCTGCAAGGGTCTAAGTGTCAGGCGGCCCATAGCGCATCGATCCTGCCTCGCACCTAGCTATCATTATTGGGAGGATGGAAACCCGGCCACCCCAATACCTTCACAGCATATTCGGCGCCGCGCTTTATGCAATCCACATTTTTTCGACCGGCAGGGTCCTGTATTAAGTCTTAAATAATTCATCTGCAAGGGTCTAAGTGTCAGGCGGCCCATAGCGCATCGATCCTGCCTCGCACCTAGCTATCATTATTGGAGGATGGAAACCCGGGCCACCCCAATACTTCACAGCATATTCGGCGCCGCGCTTTATGCAATCCACGTTTTTTTCGACCGCAGGGTCCTGTATTAAGTCTTAAATAATTCATCTGCAAGGGTCTAAGTGTCAGGCGGCCCATAGCGCATCGATCCTGCCTCGCACCTAGCTATCATTATTGGGAGGATGGAAACCCGGGCCACCCCAATACCTTCACAGCATATTCGGCGCCGCGCTTTATGCAATCCACGTTTTTTGACCGGCAGGGTCCTGTATTAAGTCTTAAATAATTCATCTGCAAGGGTCTAAGTGTCAGGCGGCCCATAGCGCATCGATCCTGCTCGCACCTAGCTATCATTATTGGGAGGATGGAAACCCGGGCCACCCCAATACCTTCACAGCATATTCGGCGCCGCGCTTTATGCAATCCACGTTTTTTCGACCGGCAGGGTCCTGTATTAAGTCTTAAATAATTCATCTGCAAGGGTCTAAGTGTCAGGCGGCCCATAGCGCATCGATCCTGCCTCGCACCTAGCTATCATTATTGGGAGGATGGAAACCCGGGCCACCCCAATACTTCACAGCATATTCGGCGCCGCGCTTTATGCAATCCACGTTTTTTCGACCGCAGGGTCCTGTATTAAGTCTTAAATAATTCATCTGCAAGGGTCTAAGTGTCAGGCGGCCCATAGCGCATCGATCCTGCCTCGCACCTAGCTATCATTATTGGGAGGATGGAAACCCGGGCCACCCCAATACCTTCACAGCATATTCGGCGCCGCGCTTTATGCAATCCACGTTTTTTTGACCGCAGGGTCCTGTATTAAGTCTTAAATAATTCATCTGCAAGGGTCTAAGTGTCAGGCGGCCCATAGCGCATCGATCCTGCCTCGCACCTAGCTATCATTATTGGGAGGATGGAAACCCGGCCACCCCAATACCTTCACAGCATATTCGGCGCCGCGCTTTATGCAATCCACATTTTTTCGACCGGCAGGGTCCTGTATTAAGTCTTAAATAATTCATCTGCAAGGGTCTAAGTGTCAGGCGGCCCATAGCGCATCGATCCTGCCTCGCACCTAGCTATCATTATTGGGAGGATGGAAACCCGGGCCACCCCAATACCTTCACAGCATATTCGGCGCCGCGCTTTATGCAATCCACGTTTTTTCGACCGGCAGGGTCCTGTATTAAGTCTTAAATAATTCATCTGCAAGGGTCTAAGTGTCAGGCGGCCCATAGCGCATCGATCCTGCCTCGCACCTAGCTATCATTATTGGGAGGATGGAAACCCGGGCCACCCCAATACCTTCACAGCATATTCGGCGCCGCGCTTTATGCAATCCACGTTTTTTCGACCGCAGGGTCCTGTATTAAGTCTTAAATTCATCTGCAAGGGTCTAAGTGTCAGGCGGCCCATAGCGCATCGATCCTGCCTCGCACCTAGCTATCATTATTGGGAGGATGGAAACCCGGGCCACCCCAATACCTTCACAGCATATTCGGCGCCGCGCTTTATGCAATCCACGTTTTTTCGACCGGCAGGTCCTGTATTAAGTCTTAAATAATTCATCTGCAAGGGTCTAAGTGTCAGGCGGCCCATAGCGCATCGATCCTGCCTCGCACCTAGCTATCATTATTGGGAGGATGGAAACCCGGCCACCCCAATACCTTCACAGCATATTCGGCGCCGCGCTTTATGCAATCCACGTTTTTTTCGACCGGCAGGTCCTGTATTAAGTCTTAAATAATTCATCTGCAAGGGTCTAAGTGTCAGGCGCCCATAGCGCATCGATCCTGCCTCGCACCTAGCTATCATTATTGGGAGGATGGAAACCCGGGCCACCCCAATACCTTCACAGCATATTCGGCGCCGCGCTTTATGCAATCCACATTTTTTCGACCGGCAGGGTCCTGTATTAAGTCTTAAATAATTCATCTGCAAGGGTCTAAGTGTCAGGCGGCCATAGCGCATCGATCCTGCCTCGCACCTAGCTATCATTATTGGGAGGATGGAAACCCGGGCCACCCCAATACCTTCACAGCATATTCGGCGCCGCCTTTATGCAATCCACGTTTTTTCGACCGGCAGGGTCCTGTATTAAGTCTTAAATAATTCATCTGCAAGGGTCTAAGTGTCAGGCGGCCCATAGCGCATCGATCCTGCCTCGCACCTAGCTATCATTATTGGGAGGATGGAAACCCGGGCCACCCCAATACCTTCACAGCATATTCGGCGCCGCTTTATGCAATCCACGTTTTTTCGACCGCAGGGTCCTGTATTAAGTCTTAAATAATTCATCTGCAAGGGTCTAAGTGTCAGGCGGCCCATAGCGCATCGATCCTGCCTCGCACCTAGCTATCATTATTGGGAGGATGGAAACCCGGGCCACCCCAATACCTTCACAGCATATTCGGCGCCGCGCTTTATGCAATCCACGTTTTTTCGACCGGCAGGTCCTGTATTAAGTCTTAAATAATTCATCTGCAAGGGTCTAAGTGTCAGGCGGCCCATAGCGCATCGATCCTGCCTCGCACCTAGCTATCATTATTGGGAGGATGGAAACCCGGCCACCCCAATACCTTCACAGCATATTCGGCGCCGCGCTTTATGCAATCCACGTTTTTTCGACCGGCAGGGTCCTGTATTAAGTCTTAAATAATTCATCTGCAAGGGTCTAAGTGTCAGGCGGCCCATAGCGCATCGATCCTGCCTCGCACCTAGCTATCATTATTGGGAGGATGGAAACCCGGGCCACCCCAATACCTTTCACAGCATATTCGGCGCCGCGCTTTATGCAATCCACGTTTTTTCGACCGGCAGGGTCCTGTATTAAGTCTTAAATAATTCATCTGCAAGGGTCTAAGTGTCAGGCGGCCCATAGCGCATCGATCCTGCCTCGCACCTAGCTATCATTATTGGGAGGATGGAAACCCGGGCCACCCCAATACCTTCACAGCATATTCGGCGCCGCGCTTTATGCAATCCACGTTTTTTCGACCGGCACGGTCCTGTATTAAGTCTTAAATAATTCATCTGCAAGGGTCTAAGTGTCAGGCGGCCCATAGCGCATCGATCCTGCCTCGCACCTAGCTATCATTATTGGGAGGATGGAAACCCGGGCCACCCCAATACCTTCACAGCATATTCGGCGCCGCGCTTTATGCAATCCACGTTTTTTCGACCGGCAGGTCCTGTATTAAGTCTTAAATAATTCATCTGCAAGGGTCTAAGTGTCAGGCGGCCCATAGCGCATCGATCCTGCCTCGCACCTAGCTATCATTATTGGGAGGATGGAAACCCGGGCCACCCAATACCTTCACAGCATATTCGGCGCCGCGCTTTATGCAATCCACGTTTTTTCGACCGGCAGGGTCCTGTATTAAGTCTTAAATAATTCATCTGCAAGGGTCTAAGTGTCAGGCGGCCCATAGCGCATCGATCCTGCCTCGCACCTAGCTATCATTATTGGGAGGATGGAAACCCGGGCCACCCCAATACCTTCACAGCATATTCGGCGCCGCCTTTATGCAATCCACGTTTCTTTCGACCGGCAGGGTCCTGTATTAAGTCTTAAATAATTCATCTGCCAAGGGTCTAAGTGTCAGGCAGCCCATAGCGCATCGATCCTGCCCTCGCACCTAGCCTATCATTATTGGGAGGATGGAAACCCGGGCCACCCCAATACCTTCACAGCATATTCGGTGCCGCGCTTTATGCAATCCACGTTTTTTCGACCGGCAGCGGTCCTGTATTAAGTCTTAAATAATTCATCTGCAAGGGTCTAAGTGTCAGGCGGCCCGTAGCGCATCGATCCTGCCTCGCACCTAGCTATCATTATTGGGAGGATGGAAACCCGGGCCACCCCAATACCTTCACAGCATATTTCGGCGCCGCGCTTTATGCAATCCACGTTTTTTCGACCGGCAGGGTCCTGTATTAAGTCTTAAATAATCATCTGCAAGGGTCTAAGTGTCAGGCGGCCCATAGCGCATCGATCCTGCCTGGCACCTAGCTATCATTATTGGGAGGATGGAAACCCTGGCCACCCCAATACATTCACAGCATATTCGGCGCCGTGCTTTATGCAATCCACGTTTTTCGACCGGCACGGTCCTGTATTAAGTCTTAAATAATTCATCTGCAAGGGTCTAAGTGTCAGGCAGCCATAGCGCATCGATCCTGCCTCGCACCTAGCTATCATTATTGGGAGGATGGAAACCCGGGCCACCCCAATACCTTCACAGCATATTCGTGCCGCGCTTTATGCAATCCACGTTTTTTTCGACCGGCAGGGTCCTGTATTAAGTCTTAAATAATTCATCGCAAGGGTCTAAGTGTCAGGCGGCCATAGCGCATCGATCCTGCTGGCACCTAGCTATCATTATTGGGAGAATGGAAACCCGGGCCACCCCAATACCTTCACAGCATATTTGGCGCCGCGCTTTATGCAATCCACGTTCTTTCGACCGGCACGGTCCTGTATTAAGTCTTAAATAATTCATCTGCAAGGGTCTAAGTGTCAGGCAGCCCATAGCGCATCGATCCTGCCTCGCACCTAGCTATCATTATTGGGAGGATGGAAACCCGGGCCACCCCAATACCTTCACAGCATATTGGCGCCATGCTTTATGCAATCCACATTCTTTTCGAACCGGCACGGTCCTGTATTAAGTCTTAAATAATTCATCTGCAAGGCGTCTAAGTGTCAGGCGGCCCATAGCGCATCGATCCTGCCTGGCACCTAGCTATCATTATTGGGAGGATGGAAACCCGTGCCACCCCAATACCTTCACAGCATATTCGGCGCCGCGCTTTATGCAATCCACGTTCTTTTCGACCGGCAGGGTCCTGTATTAAGTCTTAAATAATTCATCTGCAAGGTCTAAGTGTCAGGCAGCCCATAGCGCATCGATCCTGCCTCGCACCTAGCTATCATTATTGGGAGGATGGAAACCCGGCCACCCCAATACCTTCACAGCATATTCGGCGCCGCGCTTTATGCAATCCACGTTTTTTCGACCGGCAGGGTCCTGTATTAAGTCTTAAATAATTCATCTGCAAGGGTCTAAGTGTCAGGCGGCCCATAGCGCATCGATCCTGCCTCGCACCTAGCTATCATTATTGGGAGGATGGAAACCCGGGCCACCCCAATACCTTCACAGCATATTCGGCCGCCGCGCTTTATGCCAATCCACGTTTTTTCGACCGGCAGCGGTCCTGTATTAAGTCTTAAATAATTCATCTGCAAGGGTCTAAGTGTCAGGCGGCCCATAGCGCATCGATCCTGCCTGGCACCTAGCTATCATTATTGGGAGGATGGAAACCCTGGCCACCCCAATACATTCACAGCATATTCGGCGCCGTGCTTTATGCAATCCACGTTTTTTCGACCGGCACGGTCCTGTATTAAGTCTTAAATAATTCATCTGCAAGGGTCTAAGTGTCAGGCAGCCCATAGCGCATCGATCCTGCCTCGCACCTAGCTATCATTATTGGGAGGATGGAAACCCGGGCCACCCCAATACCTTCACAGCATATTCGGTGCCGCGCTTTATGCAATCCACGTTTTTTTCGACCGGCAGGGTCCTGTATTAAGTCTTAAATAATTCATCCGCAAGGGTCTAAGTGTCAGGCGGCCCATAGCGCATCGATCCTGCCTGGCACCTAGCTATCATTATTGGGAGAATGGAAACCCGGGCCACCCCAATACCTTCACAGCATATTTGGCGCCGCGCTTTATGCAATCCACGTTTTTTCGACCGGCAGGGTCCTGTATTAAGTCTTAAATAATTCATCTGCAAGGGTCTAAGTGTCAGGCAGCCCATAGCGCATCGATCCTGCCTCGCACCTAGCTATCATTATTGGGAGATGGAAACCCGGGCCACCCCAATACCTTCACAGCATATTCGGTGCCCGCGCTTTATGCAATCCACGTTTTTTCGACCGGCAGGGTCCTGTATTAAGTCTTAAATAATTCATCCGCAAGGGTCTAAGTGTCAGGCGGCCCATAGCGCATCGATCCTGCTGGCACCTAGCTATCATTATTGGCGAGATGGAAACCCGGGCCACCCCAATACCTTCACAGCATATTCGGCGCCGTGCTTTATGCAAACCACGTTCTTTCGACAGGCAGGGTCCTGTATTAAGTCTTAAATAATTCATCCGCAAGGGTCTAAGTGTCAGGCGGCCATAGCGCATCGATCCTGCCTCGCACCTAGCTATCATTATTGTGAGAATGGAAACCCTTGCCACCCCAATACCTTCACAGCATATTTGGCGCCGCGCTTTATGCAATCCACGTTTTTTCGACCAGCAGGGTCCTGTATTAAGTCTTAAATAATTCATCTGCAAGGTTCTAAGTGTCAGGCGGCCCATAGCGCATCGATCCTGCCTCGCACCTAGCTATCATTATTGGGTGAGGATGGAAACCCGGGCCACCCCAATACCTTCACAGCATATTCGGCGCGGCCGCTTTATGCAATCCACGTTTTTTCGACCGGCAGGGTCCTGTATTAAGTCTTAAATAATTCATCTGCAAGGGTCTAAGTGTCAGGCGGCCATAGCGCACCGATCCTGCCTGGCACCTAGCTATCATTATTGGGAGGATGGAAACCCTGGCCACCCCAATACATTCACAGCATATTCGGCGCCGTGCTTTATGCAATCCACGTTTTTTCGACCGCAGCGGTCCTGTATTAAGTCTTAAATAATTCATCTGCAAGGGTCTAAGTGTCAGGCGGCCCATAGCGCATCGATCCTGCCTTGCACCTAGCTATCATTATTGGCGAGGATGGAAACCCGGGCCACCCCAATACCTTCACAGCATATTTGGCGCCGCGCTTTATGCAATCACGTTTTTTCGACCGGCAGGGTCCTGTATTAAGACTTAACTTATTCATCTGCAAGGGTCTAAGTGTCAGGCGGCCCATAGCGCATCGATCCTGCCTGGCACCTAGCTATCATTATTGGGAGGATGGAAACCCGGGCCACCCCAATACCTTCACAGCATATTCGGCGCCGCGCTTTATGCAATCCACGTTTTTTCGACCGGCACGGTCCTGTATTAAGTCTTAAATAATTCATCTGCAAGGGTCTAAGTGTCAGGCAGCCCGTAGCGCATCGATCCTGCCTTGCACCTAGCTATCATTATTGGGAGGATGGAAACCCGGGCCACCCCAATACCTTCACAGCATATTCGGTGCCGCGCTTTATGCAATCCACGTTTTTTCGACCGGCAGGGTCCTGTATTAAGTCTTAAATAATTCATCCGCAAGGGTCTAAGTGTCAGGCGGCCATAGCGCATCGATCCTGCCTGGCACCTAGCTATCATTATTGGGAGAATGGAAACCCGGGCCACCCCAATACCTTCACAGCATATTTGGCGCCGCGCTTTATGCAATCCACGTTTCTTTCGACCGGCACGGTCCTGTATTAAGTCTTAAATAATTCATCTGCAAGGGTCTAAGTGTCAGGCAGCCCATAGCGCATCGATCCTGCCTCGCACCTAGCTATCATTATTGGGAGGATGGAAACCCGGGCCACCCCAATACCTTCACAGCATATTCGGTGCCGCGCTTTATGCAATCCACGTTTTTTCGACCGGCAGGGTCCTGTATTAAGTCTTAAATAATTCATCGCAAGGGTCTAAGTGTCAGGCGGCCCATAGCGCATCGATCCTGCCTGGCACCTAGCTATCATTATTGGGAGAATGGAAACCCGGGCCACCCCAATACCTTCACAGCATATTCGGCGCCGTGCTTTATGCAATCCACGTTCTTTCGACCGGCAGGGTCCTGTATTAAGTCTTAAATAATTCATCTGCAAGGGTCTAAGTGTCAGGCGGCCATAGCGCATCGATCCTGCCTCGCACCTAGCTATCATTATTGTGAGAATGGAAACCCTTGCCACCCCAATACCTTCACAGCATATTTGGCGCCGCGCTTTATGCAATCCACGTTTTTTCGACCAGCAGGGTCCTGTATTAAGTCTTAAATAATTCATCTGCAAGGTTCTAAGTGTCAGGCGGCCCATAGCGCATCGATCCTGCCTCGCACCTAGCTATCATTATTGGGAGGATGGAAACCCGGGCCACCCCAATACCTTCACAGCATATTTGGCGCCGGCGCTTTATGCAATCCACGTTTTTTCGACCGGCAGGGTCCTGTATTAAGTCTTAAATAATTCATCTGCAAGGGTCTAAGTGTCAGGCGGCCCATAGCGCACCGATCCTGCCTGGCACCTAGCTATCATTATTGGGAGGATGGAAACCCTGGCCACCCCAATACCATTCACAGCATATTCGGCGCCGTGCTTTATGCAATCCACGTTTTTCGACCGGCAGGGTCCTGTATTAAGTCTTAAATAATTCATCTGCAAGGGTCTAAGTGTCAGGCGGCCATAGCGCATCGATCCTGCCTCGCACCTAGCTATCATTATTGGGAGGATGGAAACCCGGCCACCCCAATACCTTCACAGCATATTTGGCGCCGCGCTTTATGCAATCCACGTTTTTTCGACCGGCAGGGTCCTGTATTAAGACTTAACTTATTCATCTGCAAGGGTCTAAGTGTCAGGCGGCCCATAGCGCATCGATCCTGCCTGGCACCTAGCTATCATTATTGGGAGGATGGAAACCCGGGCCACCCCAATACCTTCACAGCATATTCGGCGCCGCGCTTTATGCAATCCACGTTTTTTCGACCGGCACGGTCCTGTATTAAGTCTTAAATAATCCATCTGCAAGGGTCTAAGTGTCAGGCAGCCGTAGCGCATCGATCCTGCCTTGCACCTAGCTATCATTATTGGGAGGATGGAAACCCGGGCCACCCCAATACCTTCACAGCATATTCGGCGCCGCGCTTTATGCAATCCACGTTCTTTCGACCGGCAGGGTCCTGTATTAAGTCTTAAATAATTCATCTGCAAGGGTCTAAGTGTCAGGCGGTTCATAGCGCATCGATCCTGCCTCGCACCTAGCTATCATTATTGGGAGGATGGAAACCCGGCGCCACCCAATACCTTCACAGCATATTCGGCGCCGCGCTTTATGCAATCCACGTTTTTTCGACCGGCAGGGTCCTGTATTAAGTCTTAAATAATTCATCTGCAAGGGTCTAAGTGTCAGGCAGCCCGTAGCGCATCGATCCTGCCTTGCACCTAGCTATCATTATTGGGAGGATGGAAACCCGGGCCACCCCAATACTTCACAGCATATTCGGCGCCGCGCTTTATGCAATCCACGTTCTTTCGACGGCAGGGTCCTGTATTAAGTCTTAAATAATTCATCTGCAAGGGTCTAAGTGTCAGGCGGTTCATAGCGCATCGATCCTGCCTCGCACCTAGCTATCATTATTGGGAGGATGGAAACCCGGGCCACCCCAATACCTTCACAGCATATTCGGCGCCGTGCTTTATGCAATCCACGTTTTTTCGACCGGCAGGGTCCTGTATTAAGTCTTAAATAATTCATCTGCAAGGGTCTAAGTGTCAGGCGGCCCATAGCGCATCGATCCTGCCTCGCACCTAGCTATCATTATTGGGAGGATGGAAACCCTGGCCACCCCAATACCTTCACAGCATATTCAGCGCCGTGCTTTATGCAATCCACATTTTTCCGACCGGCAGGGTCCTGTATTAAGTCTTAAATAATTCATCTGCAAGGGTCTAAGTGTCAGGCGGCCCATAGCGCATCGATCCTGCCTCGCACCTAGCTATCATTATTGGGAGGATGGAAACCCGGGCCACCCCAATACCTTCACAGCATATTCGGCGCCGCGCTTTATGCAATCCACGTTCTTTCGACCGGCAGGGTCCTGTATTAAGTCTTAAATAATTCATCTGCAAGGTTCTAAGTGTCAGGCGGTTCCATAGCGCATCGATCCTGCTCGCACCTAGCTATCATTATTGGGAGGATGGAAACCCGGCCACCCCAATACCTTCACAGCATATTCGGCGCCGCACTTTATGCTATCCACGTTCTTTCGACCGGCACGGTCCTGTATTAAGTCTTAAATAATTCATCTGCAAGGTTCTAAGTGTCAGGCGGTTCATAGCGCATCGATCCTGCCTCGCACCTAGCTATCATTATTGGGAGGATGGAAACCCGGGCCACCCCAATACCTTCACAGCATATTCGGCGCCGCGCTTTATGCAAACCACGTTCTTTCGACAGGCAGGGTCCTGTATTAAGTCTTAAATAATTCATCTGCAAGGTTCTAAGTGTCAGGCGTTCATAGCGCATCGATCCTGCCTCGCACCTAGCTATCATTATTGGGAGGATGGAAACCCGGGCCACCCCAATACCTTCACAGCATATTCGGTGCGCGCTTTATGCAATCCACGTTTTTCGACCGGCAGGGTCCTGTATTAAGTCTTAAATAATTCATCTGCAAGGGTCTAAGTGTCAGGCGGCCCATAGCGCATCGATCCTGCCTCGCACCTAGCTATCATTATTGGGAGGATGGAAACCCTGGCCACCCCAATACCTTCACAGCATATTTGGCGCCGCACTTTATGCAATCACGTTTTTTCGACCGGCACGGTCCTGTATTAAGTCTTAAATAATTCATCCGCAAGGGTCTAAGTGTCAGGCGGCCCATAGCGCATCGATCCTGCCTGGCACCTAGCTATCATTATTGGGAGGATGGAAACCCGGGCCACCCCAATACCTTCACAGCATATTCGGCGCCGCGCTTTATGCAATCCACGTTTTTTCGACCGGCAGGGTCCTGTATTAAGTCTTAAATAATTCATCTGCAAGGGTCTAAGTGTCAGGCGGCCCATAGCGCATCGATCCTGCCTGGCACCTAGCTATCATTATTGGGAGGATGGAAACCCTGGCCACCCCAATACCTTCACAGCATATTCAGCGCCGTGCTTTATGCAATCCACGTTTTTTCGACCGGCAGGGTCCTGTATTAAGTCTTAAATAATTCATCTGCAAGGGTCTAAGTGTCAGGCGGCCCATAGCGCATCGATCCTGCCTCGCACCTAGCTATCATTATTGGGAGGATGGAAACCCGGGCCACCCCAATACCTTCACAGCATATTTGGCGCCGCGCTTTATGCAATCCACGTTTTTTCGACCGGCAGGGTCCTGTATTAAGACTTAACTTATTCATCTGCAAGGGTCTAAGTGTCAGGCGGCCCATAGCGCATCGATCCTGCCTGGCACCTAGCTATCATTATTGGGAGGATGGAAACCCTGGCCACCCCAATACATTCACAGCATATTCGGCGCCGTGCTTTATGCAATCCACGTTTTTCGACCGGCAGGGTCCTGTATTAAGTCTTAAATAATTCATCTGCAAGGGTCTAAGTGTCAGGCGGCCCATAGCGCATCGATCCTGCCTCGCACCTAGCTATCATTATTGGGAGGATGGAAACCCTGGCCACCCCAATACCTTCACAGCATATTTGGCGCCGCACTTTATGCAATCCACGTTTTTTCGACCGGCACGGTCCTGTATTAAGTCTTAAATAATTCATCCGCAAGGGTCTAAGTGTCAGGCGGCCCATAGCGCATCGATCCTGCCTGGCACCTAGCTATCATTATTGGGAGGATGGAAACCCGGGCCACCCCAATACCTTCACAGCATATTCGGCGCCGCGCTTTATGCAATCCACGTTTTTTCGACCGGCACGGTCCTGTATTAAGTCTTAAATAATTCATCTGCAAGGGTCTAAGTGTCAGGCGGCCCATAGCGCATCGATCCTGCCTGGCACCTAGCTATCATTATTGGGAGGATGGAAACCCTGGCCACCCCAATACCTTCACAGCATATTCAGAGCCGTGCTTTATGCAATCCACGTTTTTTCGACCGGCAGGGTCCTGTATTAAGTCTTAAATAATTCATCTGCAAGGGTCTAAGTGTCAGGCGGCCCATAGCGCATCGATCCTGCCTCGCACCTAGCTATCATTATTGGGAGGATGGAAACCCGGGCCACCCCAATACCTTCACAGCATATTCGGCGCCGCACTTTATGCAATCCACGTTCTTTCGACCGGCAGGGTCCTGTATTAAGTCTTAAATAATTCATCTGCAAGGGTCTAAGTGTCAGGCGGCCCATAGCGCATCGATCCTGCCTGGCACCTAGCTATCATTATTGGGAGGATGGAAACCCTGGCCACCCCAATACCTTCACAGCATATTCAGCGCCGTGCTTTATGCAATCCACGTTTTTTCGACCGGCAGGGTCCTGTATTAAGTCTTAAATAATTCATCTGCAAGGGTCTAAGTGTCAGGCGGCCCATAGCGCATCGATCCTGCCTGGCACCTAGCTATCATTATTGGGAGGATGGAAACCCTGGCCACCCCAATACCTTCACAGCATATTCAGCGCCGTGCTTTATGCAATCCACATTTTTTCGACCGGCAGGGTCCTGTATTAAGTCTTAAATAATTCATCTGCAAGGGTCTAAGTGTCAGGCGGCCCATAGCGCATCGATCCTGCCTCGCACCTAGCTATCATTATTGGGAGGATGGAAACCCGGGCCACCCCAATACCTTCACAGCATATTCGGCGCCACGCTTTATGCAATCCACGTTTTTCGACCGGCAGGGTCCTGTATTAAGTCTTAAATAATTCATCTGCAAGGTTCTAAGTGTCAGGCGGCCCATAGCGCATCGATCCTGCCTGGCACCTAGCTATCATTATTGGGAGGATGGAAACCCTGGCCACCCCAATACCTTCACAGCATATTCAGCGTTGTGCTTTATGCAATCCACGTTTTTTCGACCGGCAGGGTCCTGTATTAAGTCTTAAATAATTCATCTGCAAGGGTCTAAGTGTCAGGCGGCCCATAGCGCATCGATCCTGCCTGGCACCTAGCTATCATTATTGGAGGATGGAAACCCGGGCCACTCCAATACATTCACAGCATATCCGGCGCCGCGCTTTATGCAATCCACGTTTTTTCGACCGGCAGGGTCCTGTATTAAGTCTTAAATAATTCATCTGCAAGGGTCTAAGTGTCAGGCGGCCCATAGCGCATCGATCCTGCCTGGCACCTAGCTATCATTATTGGGAGGATGGAAACCCTGGCCACCCCAATACCTTCACAGCATATTCGGCGCGGCGCTTTATGCAATCCACGTTTTTTCGACCGGCAGGGTCCTGTATTAAGTCTTAAATAATTCATCTGCAAGGGTCTAAGTGTCAGGCGGCCCATAGCGCACCGATCCTGCCTCGCACCTAGCTATCATTATTGGGAGGATGGATAGGGTTTAGGGTTTAGGGTTTAGGGTTTTAGGGTTTAGGGTTTCTAGGGTTTGCCTTTTAACGCTGCCATATTGAAACCGAGGGGAGTTTGTCGCGTCCGTTGCGCATCAGCCGCAGTGGATGTTTGTCATAAATCAAGTAGGTTGCGAAGCTTCAGAAGCGTGTGGGAGGCGGAGCGGTTGAAAGGTTTTAAGGCCGAATGTCGATTTTAGGAGCATGTCTCGTCGCAGTCGTCCGGTCTGGACGTATGTACACCTCGCGAAGGCGCAGGGAAGACCTAATCCTGGTACTTTGGATAGAAGTAATATGAGTTCCTTGTTTTGATCCTACAGGCCCCGTGTCATGAACAACACAGCGGAGGAACGGCTGTTTTCCGACATCGCCACAACCGCCACCACCACCGTCAACGCCAGCATCGACAACGCCAGCACCACCACCTCCGCCATCATGAACACCTGCGTGGGACTACGGAGCTACTGTGAACGAGGGTCCTTATCCCGCCCGGTGAGTGTGGGATCAGGGCTCTTGTCGTGCCCACCCCTTGGCCGTGGGTTTCCCCCAAGCTCCCCCAGTGCACTTAACCCCGTGTATGTGGGTCTCTAGAAGTCGGCTCGTCGCGCTTTCAGAATTGTTGGAAAGCTCTCTTCCATGCGGACGTGTAGGTATCGAGTTTGTTTGGCAATCTGTTCGTGCGCGTGCGCGTGCGCCAGCCACGTGCCCGCACCCGTTGGCCGTGGGTTGTATCCTCAGCCCCCTCAGTGCACTTAACCCCGCGTATCTTTGTGCATAGGAGCCCGTTGGACACGCTTTAAATTGCGTTGGAACCCTCTTGTAAAGGCAGGAATTGTACTAAGAGATACGTCCGTTCTGCCGTACCCTTGGCCGTACAGGAGTCGCGGCGAACCTCCACCACCTGTGGCCCTGCCCACCCCCGGCCACCTCCATCGCCCCTCAGCCCCGCCACGTGCCGCCTTCAACCGCCACAATCAACCATTGCAGCGTGTTATATTTGATGGAGAAGAGGATCCGCGTTTAGCGTGGTGAGTTTGGGAGCTTGGTGCTGGGTGACCCGTGGGTTTCACCCACAACCCCCTACTCGCAGCAAGGCAGGTTCCCCCGCACACGCACGTCCCTCCCTTGGCATGGGTGTGGGCACTTGCGGCCCCCTTCCCCTGGGTTATATATATCGAGTTTGTTTGGCAATCTGTTCGTGCGCGTGCGCGTGCGCCAGCCACGTGCCCGCGCCCGTTGGCCGTGGGTTGTATCCTCAGCCCCCTCAGTGCACTTAACCCGCGTATCTTTGTGCATAGGAGCCCGTTGGACACGCTTTAAATTGCGTTGGAACCCTCTTGTAAAGGCAGGAATTGTACTAAGAGATACGTCCGTTCTGCCGTACCCTTGGCTGTACAGGAGTCGCGGCGAACCTCCACCACCTGTGGCCCTGCCCACCCCCGGCCACCTCCATCGCCCCTCAGCCCCGCCACGTGCCGCCTTCAACCGCCACAATCAACCATTGCAGCGTATAGGTTCACATAAATAATTACAACGCGCAGTGAAGTCAGGTGTGCAAGCACGGCGTTGTGGACCCGCAGGCGTGTATGGACACGCAGGTATGAGAACGTGCAAGTATGCACCGCCCCTCCCCCTATTTATTATAAGTCCTCTAGTTGTAAATCCTACCAGATGCCGTACGTTCAGCATGCAGAACGTACTGCAGGCGTGCTGTATGGACACGCAGCTATGAGAACATGCAAGTATGCACCGCCCCTCCCCCTATTTATTATAAGTCCTCTAGTTGTAAATCCTACCAGATGCCGTACGTTCAGCATGCAGAATGTACTGCAGGCGTGCTGTATGGACACGCAGCTATGAGAACATGCAAGTATGCACCGCCCCTCCCCCTATTTATTATAAGTCCTCTAGTTGTAAATCCTACCAGATGCCGTACGTTCAGCATGCAGAATGTACTGCAGGCGTGCTGTATGGACACGCAGCTATGAGAACATGCAAGTATGCACCGCCCCTCCCCCTATTTATTATAAGTCGCTAGTTGTAAATCCTGTGATAGGGTTTTAGGGTTTTAGGGTTTAGGGTTAGGGTTTTAAATTCACCGATGCCGGCCGTTCCGTGCTGGAATGAGATGTCGAGCATGCGCCTTCCCATAAGTGGAAGCATACATTGCACACATGACTGAATTAGGGATTTCGGATGTAAGGATTGCTCCGAGTTGGGCTCGGGGTACGTACATTAGACACCGGAAGCATGCTGCACCTCGGGGCTGTGTGTGTCGCACTCACTGCAGCGCGCTTAACGTGAACCACGGTCTCGGCGCAGTAGCGGATGGTAAGGGGAAGGTTGGGGCTAGTATATGTGGCTAGGAGCAAAACAGCCGTGGCCAATCGTTTTCCTGGAGGGGCATGCCCCCCTGTCATTTATATCATGCTGCAATGGAGATCGGCCGCGCTGTGTGGGGGGGCGCGGGATCGAGGTCTGATGTCAGAGGGGGCCGTTGGGACCCTCGGGGGGTGTGGGACATACGGGAAGGGACGTGTACTGCAACAACGTTGCCGTGCGCCATGCTGCTGCTGCGCGGGGCCTCTCTCTTTGGATTGGTGAGCGCACCGCCGGGTAGTCACGGCCGCGTTGGGTCAGCAGATTATTTTACATGGTGCGTGCGAATCCTTTTGGACGACCAAGGGCAAGGTGCCGTACGCGGGTTTCGTACCCCTGCTCCTGCTTCCTCTGTCCTGCGCCCCATGACGCCGGCGACACCTCCCTCCCGCGCCCGCCACCTCGCCCCCGCAGGAGCAACAGCTGTTCATCATCACGTGAGACCACGGGTCATGGCGCACGTCGGCCGCAACGTCCGCCACAACGTCGCTGGTTGGCGCTGTGGTTAGACAAGTGGC
>BDSI01000425.1:0-27110 GCA_003117195.1 Eudorina sp. 2006-703-Eu-15
AATACGACCGTCAGCAAATGCCCCCAAACATGGCAGGTGCATTATTCGTCGCATATCAATGCCATGTGTCCATTTTTGGGTCGAAATTCGGGGTCGCATTTTGGGGGGGTGTGGCTCGCCAGCCGACCCCTGCTACAGCCCTCCCATGGAATTTCGGTCCGAATACGACCGTCAGCAAATGCCCCAAACTTGCAGGTGCATTATTCGTCGCATATCAATGCATATGTCCATTTTGGGGTCGAAATTCGGGTCGCATTTTGGGGGTGTGTGGCTCGCCAGCCGACCCCTGCTACAGCCCCATGGAATTTCGGTCCGAATACGACCGTCAGCAAATGCCCCAAACTTGGCAGGTGCATTATTCGTCGCATATCAATGCCATGTGTCCATTTTGGGGTCGAAATTCGGGTCGCATTTTGGGGGGTGTGGCTCGCCAGCGACCCCTGCTACAGCCCTCCCATGGAATTTCGGTCCGAATACGACCGTCAGCAAATGCCCCCAAACTTGGCAGGTGCATTATTCGTCGCATATCAATGCCATATGTCCATTTTGGGGTCGAAATTCGGGTCGCATTTTGGGGGTGTGTGGCTCGCCAGCCGACCCCTGCTACAGCCCTCCCATGGAATTTCGGTCCGAATACGACCGTCAGCAAATGCCCCCAAACTTGGCAGGTGCATTATTCGTCGCATATCAATGCCATATGTCCATTTTGGGGTCGAAATTCGGGTCGCATTTTGGGGGTGTGGCTCGCCAGCCGACCCCTGCTACAGCCCTCCCATGGAATTTCGGTCCGAATACGACCGTCAGCAAATGCCCCCAAACTTGGCAGGTGCATTATTCGTCGCATATCAATGCCATATGTCCATTTTGGGTCGAAATTCGGGGTCGCATTTTGGGGGTGTGTGCTCGCCAGCCGACCCCTGCTACAGCCCTCCCATGGAATTTCGGTCCGAATACGACCGTCAGCAAATGCCCCAAACAGGCAGGTGCATTTTCGTCGCATATCAATGCCATGTGTCCATTTTGGGGTCGAAATTCGGGGTCGCATTTTGGGGGTGTGTGGCTCGCCAGCCGACCCCTGCTACAGCCCTCCATGGAATTTCGGTCCGAATACGACCGTCAGCAAATGCCCCCAAACTTGGCAGGTGCATTATTCGTCGCATATCAATGCCATGTGTCCATTTTGGGGTCGAAATTCGGGGTCGCATTTTGGGGGTGTGCGCCAGCCGACCCTGCTACAGCCCTCCCATGGAATTTCGGTCGAATACGACCGTCAGCAAATGCCCCCAAACTTGGCAGGTGCATTATTCGTCGCATATCAATGCCATGTGTCCATTTTGGGGTCGAAATTCGGGGTCGCATTTTGGGGGGTGTGGCTCGCCAGCCGACCCCTGCTACAGCCCTCCCATGGAATTTCGGTCCGAATACGACCGTCAGCAAATGCCCCAAACTTGGCAGGTGCATTATTCGTCGCATATCAATGCCATATGTCCATTTTGGGGTCGAAATTCGGGTCGCATTTTGGGGGTGTGTGGCTCGCCAGCCGACCCCTGCTACAGCCCTCCCATGGAATTTCGGTCCGAATACGACCGTCAGCAAATGCCCCCAAACTTGGCAGGTGCATTATTCGTCGCATATCAATGCCATATGTCCATTTTGGGGTCGAAATTCGGGGTCGCATTTTGGGGGTGTGTGGCTCGCCAGCCGACCCCTGCTATGGAATTTCGGTCCGAATACGACCGTCAGCAAATGCCCCCAAACTTGGCAGGTGCATTATTCGTCGCATATCAATGCCATATGTCCATTTTGGGGTCGAAATTCGGGTCGCATTTTGGGGGTGTGTGGCTCGCCAGCCGACCCCTGCTACAGCCCTCCCATGGAATTTCGGTCCGAATACGACCGTCAGCAAATGCCCCCAAACTTGGCAGGTGCATTATTCGTCGCATATCAATGCATGTGTCCATTTTGGGGTCGAAATTCGGGGTCGCATTTTGGGGGTGTGGCTCGCCAGCCGACCCCTGCTACAGCCCTCCCATGGAATTTCGGTCCGAATACGACCGTCAGCAAATGCCCAAACATGGCAGGTGCATTATTCGTCGCATATCAATGCCATGTGTCCATTTTGGGGTCGAAATTCGGGGTCGCATTTTGGGGGGGTGTGGCGCCAGCCGACCCCTGCTACAGCCCCCCATGGAATTTCGGTCCGAATACGACCGTCAGCAAATGCCCCAAACTTGGCAGGTGCATTATTCGTCGCATATCAATGCCATATGTCCATTTTGGGGTCGAAATTCGGGGTCGCATTTTGGGGTGTGTGGCTCGCCAGCCGACCCCTGCTACAGCCCTCCCATGGAATTTCGGTCCGAATACGACCGTCAGCAAATGCCCCCAAACTTGGCAGGTGCATTATTCGTCGCATATCAATGCCATTGTCCATTTTGGGGTCGAAATTGGTCGCATTTTGGGGGGGTGTGGCTCGCCAGCCGACCCCTGCTACAGCCCTCCCATGGAATTTCGGTCGAATACGACCGTCAGCAAATGCCCCCAAACTTGGCAGGTGCATTATTCGTCGCATATCAATGCCATATGTCCATTTTGGGGTCGAAATTCGGGGTCGCATTTTGGGGGGTGTGGCTCGCCAGCCGACCCTGCTACAGCCTCCCATGGAATTTCGGTCCGAATACGACCGTCAGCAAATGCCCCCAAACTTGGCAGGTGCATTATTCGTCGCATATCAATGCCATATGTCCATTTTGGGGTCGAAATTCGGGGTCGCATTTTGGGGGGGGGGTGGCTTGCCAGCCGACCCCTGCTACAGCCCTCCCATGGAATTTCGGTCCGAATACGACCGTCAGCAAATGCCCCCAAACTTGGCAGGTGCATTATTCGTCGCATATCAATGCCATGTGTCCATTTTGGGGTCGAAATTCGGGGTCGCATTTTGGGGGGTGTGGCTCGCCAGCCGACCCCTGCTACAGCCCTCCCATGGAATTTCGGTCCGAATACGACCGTCAGCAAATGCCCCCAAACTTGGCAGGTGCATTATTCGTCGCATATCAATGCCATATGTCCATTTTGGGGTCGAAATTCGGGGTCGCATTTGGGGGGTGTGCTCGCCAGCCGACCCCTGCTACAGCCCTCCCATGGAATTTCGGTCCGAATACGACCGTCAGCAAATGCCCCCAAACTTGGCAGGTGCATTATTCGTCGCATATCAATGCCATGTGTCCATTTTGGGGTCGAAATTCGGGGTCGCATTTTGGGGGTGTGTGGCTCGCCAGCCGACCCCTGCTACAGCCCTCCCATGGAATTTCGGTCCGAATACGACCGTCAGCAAATGCCCCCAAACATGGCAGGTGCATTATTCGTCGCATATCAATGCCATGTCCATTTTGGGGTCGAAATTCGGGGTCGCATTTTGGGGGGTGTGGCTCGCCAGCCGACCCCTGCTACAGCCCTCCCATGGAATTTCGGTCCGAATACGACCGTCAGCAAATGCCCCAAACTTGGCAGGTGCATTATTCGTCGCATATCAATGCCATGTGTCCATTTTGGGGTCGAAATTCGGGGTCGCATTTTGGGGGGGTGTGGCTCGCCAGCCGACCCCTGCTACAGCCCTCCCATGGAATTTCGGTCCGAATACGACCGTCAGCAAATGCCCCCAAACTTGGCAGGTGCATTATTCGTCGCATATCAATGCCATATGTCCATTTTGGGGTCGAAATTCGGGGTCGCATTTTGGGGGTGTGTGGCTCGCCAGCCGACCCCTGCTACAGCCCTCCCATGGAATTTCGGTCCGAATACGACCGTCAGCAAATGCCCCAAACATGGCAGGTGCATTATTCGTCGCATATCAATGCCATGTGTCCATTTGGGGTCGAAATTCGGGTCGCATTTGGGGGGGGGGGTGGCTCGCCAGCCGACCCTGCTACAGCCCCCATGGAATTTCGGTCCGAATACGACCGTCAGCAAATGCCCCCAAACTTGGCAGGTGCATTATTCGTCGCATATCAATGCCATGTGTCCATTTTGGGGTCGAAATTGGGTCGCATTTTGGGGGGTGTGGCTCGCCAGCCGACCCCTGCTACAGCCCTCCCATGGAATTTCGGTCCGAATACGACCGTCAGCAAATGCCCCCAAATTGGCAGGTGCATTATTCGTCGCATATCATGCCATATGTCCATTTTGGGGTCGAAATTCGGGGTCGCATTTTGGGGGGGGGTGGCCAGCCGACCCCTGCTACAGCCCTCCCATGGAATTTCGGTCCGAATACGACCGTCAGCAAATGCCCCAAACTTGGCAGGTGCATTATTCGTCGCATATCAATGCCATGTCCATTTTGGGGTCGAAATTCGGGTCGCATTTTGGGGGGGTGTGGCTCGCCAGCCCCCCTGCTACAGCCCTCCCATGGAATTTCGGTCCGAATACGACCGTCAGCAAATGCCCCCAAACTTGGCAGGTGCATTATTCGTCGCATATCAATGCCATATGTCCATTTTGGGGTCGAAATTCGGGGTCGCATTTTGGGGGTGTGTGGCTCGCCAGCCGACCCCTGCTACAGCCCTCCCATGGAATTTCGGTCCGAATACGACCGTCAGCAAATGCCCCCCAAACTTGGCAGGTGCATTATTCGTCGCATATCAATGCCATATGTCCATTTTGGGTCGAAATTCGGGGTCGCATTTTGGGGGGGGTGGCTCGCCAGCCGACCCCTGCTACAGCCCTCCCATGGAATTTCGGTCCGAATACGACCGTCAGCAAATGCCCCAAACTTGGCAGGTGCATTATTCGTCGCATATCAATGCCATGTGTCCATTTTGGGGTCGAAATTCGGGTCGCATTTTGGGGGTGTGGCTCGCCAGCCGACCCCTGCTACAGCCTCCCATGGAATTTCGGTCCGAATACGACCGTCAGCAAATGCCCCCAAACTTGGCAGGTGCATTATTCGTCGCATATCAATGCCATGTGTCCATTTTGGGGTCGAAATTCGGGGTCGCATTTTGGGGGGTGTGGCTCGCCAGCCGACCCCTGCTACAGCCCTCCCATGGAATTTCGGTCCGAATACGACCGTCAGCAAATGCCCCAAACTTGGCAGGTGCATTATTCGTCGCATATCAATGCCTGTCCATTTTGGGTCGAAATTCGGGGTCGCAGCTCGCCAGCCGACCCTGCTACAGCCTCCCATGGAATTTCGGTCGAATACGACCGTCAGCAAATGCCCCCAAACTTGGCAGGTGCATTATTCGTCGCATATCAATGCCATGTGTCCATTTTGGGGTCGAAATTCGGGTCGCATTTTGGGGGGGGGGGTGGCTCGCCAGCCGACCCCTGCTACAGCCCTCCCATGGAATTTCGGTCCGAATACGACCGTCAGCAAATGCCCCAAACTTGGCAGGTGCATTATTCGTCGCATATCAATGCCATGTGTCCATTTTGGGGTCGAAATTCGGGGTCGCATTTTGGGGGGGGGTGGCTCGCCAGCCGACCCCTGCTACAGCCCTCCCATGGAATTTCGGTCCGAATACGACCGTCAGCAAATGCCCCCAAACTTGGCAGGTGCATTATTCGTCGCATATCAATGCCATATGTCCATTTTGGGGTCGAAATTCGGGTCGCATTTTGGGGGTGTGTGGCTCGCCAGCCGACCCTGCTACAGCCCTCCATGGAATTTCGGTCCGAATACGACCGTCAGCAAATGCCCCAAACATGGCAGGTGCATTATTCGTCGCATATCAATGCCATGTGTCCATTTTGGGGTCGAAATTCGGGTCGCATTTTGGGGGGGGGTGGCTCGCCAGCCGACCCTGCTACAGCCCTCCCATGGAATTTCGGTCCGAATACGACCGTCAGCAAATGCCCCAAACTTGGCAGGTGCATTATTCGTCGCATATCAATGCCATATGTCCATTTTGGGGTCGAAATTCGGGGTCGCATTTTGGGGGGTGTGGCTCGCCAGCCGACCCCTGCTACAGCCCTCCCATGGAATTTCGGTCCGAATACGACCGTCAGCAAATGCCCCCAAACTTGGCAGGTGCATTATTCGTCGCATATCAATGCATGTGTCCATTTTGGGGTCGAAATTCGGGGTCGCATTTTGGGGGGTGTGGCTCGCCAGCCGCCCTGCTACAGCCCTCCCATGGAATTTCGGTCCGAATACGTCAGCAAATGCCCCAAACTGGCAGGTGCATTATTCGTCGCATATCAATGCCATATGTCCATTTTGGGGTCGAAATTCGGGTCGCATTTTGGGGGGTGTGGCTCGCCAGCCACCCCTGCAGCCCTCCCATGGAATTTCGGTCCGAATACGACCGTCAGCAAATGCCCCAAACAGGCAGGTGCATTATTCGTCGCATATCAATGCCATATGTCCATTTTGGGGTCGAAATTCGGGGTCGCATTTTGGGGGGTGTGTGGCTCGCCAGCCGACCCCTGCTACAGCCCTCCCATGGAATTTCGGTCCGAATACGACCGTCAGCAAATGCCCCCAAACTTGGCAGGTGCATTATTCGTCGCATATCAATGCCATGTGTCCATTTTGGGGTCGAAATTCGGGGTCGCATTTTGGGGGTGTGGCTCGCCAGCCGACCCCTGCTACAGCCCTCCCATGGAATTTCGGTCCGAATACGACCGTCAGCAAATGCCCCAAACTTGGCAGGTGCATTATTCGTCGCATATCAATGCCATATGTCCATTTTTGGGTCGAAATTCGGGTCGCATTTTGGGGGTGTGGCTCGCCAGCCGACCCCTGCTACAGCCCTCCATGGAATTTCGGTCCGAATACGACCGTCAGCAAATGCCCCCAAACATGGCAGGTGCATTATTCGTCGCATATCAATGCCATGTGTCCATTTTGGGGTCGAAATTCGGGGTCGCATTTTGGGGGGTGTGGCTCGCCAGCCGACCCCTGCTACAGCCCTCCCATGGAATTTCGGTCCGAATACGACCGTCAGCAAATGCCCCCAAACTTGGCAGGTGCATTATTCGTCGCATATCAATGCCATGTGTCCATTTTGGGGTCGAAATTCGGGGGTCGCATTTTGGGGGGTGTGGCTCGCCAGCCGACCCTGCTACAGCCCTCCCATGGAATTTCGGTCCGAATACGACCGTCAGCAAATGCCCCAAACTTGGCAGGTGCATTATTCGTCGCATATCAATGCCATGTGTCCATTTTGGGGTCGAAATTCGGGGTCGCATTTTGGGGGGTGTGGCTCGCCAGCCGACCCCTGCTACAGCCTCCCATGGAATTTCGGTCCGAATACGACCGTCAGCAAATGCCCCCAACTTGGCAGGTGCATTATTCGTCGCATATCAATGCCATGTGCATTGGGGTCGAAATTCGGGGTCGCATTTTGGGGGGTGTGGCTCGCCAGCCGACCCTGCTACAGCCCTCCCATGGAATTTCGGTCCGAATACGACCGTCAGCAAATCAGGTGCATTATTCGTCGCATATCAATGCCATATGTCCATTTTGGGGTCGAAATTCGGGGTCGCATTTTGGGGGTGTGGCTCGCCAGCCGACCCCTGCTACAGCCCTCCCATGGAATTTCGGTCCGAATACGACCGTCAGCAAATGCCCCAAACTTGGCAGGTGCATTATTCGTCGCATATCAATGCCATATGTCCATTTTGGGGTCGAAATTCGGGGTCGCATTTTGGGGGTGTGGCTCGCCAGCCGACCCCTGCTACAGCCCTCCCATGGAATTTCGGTCCGAATACGACCGTCAGCAAATGCCCCCAAACTTGGCAGGTGCATTATTCGTCGCATATCAATGCCATGTGTCCATTTTGGGGTCGAAATTCGGGGTCGCATTTTGGGGGTGTGTGGCTCGCCAGCCGACCCCTGCTACAGCCCTCCCATGGAATTTCGGTCCGAATACGACCGTCAGCAAATGCCCCCAAACTTGGCAGGTGCATTATTCGTCGCATATCAATGCCATATGTCCATTTTGGGTCGAAATTCGGGGTCGCATTTTGGGGGTGTGGCTCGCCAGCCGACCCCTGCTACAGCCCTCCCATGGAATTTCGGTCCGAATACGACCGTCAGCAAATGCCCCCAAACTTGGCAGGTGCATTATTCGTCGCATATCAATGCCATGTGTCCATTTTGGGTCGAAATTCGGGGTCGCATTTTGGGGGGGTGTGGCTCGCCAGCGACCCTGCTACAGCCCTCCCATGGAATTTCGGTCCGAATACGACCGTCAGCAAATGCCCCAAACTTGGCAGGTGCATTATTCGTCGCATATCAATGCCATATGTCCATTTTGGGGTCGAAATTCGGGGTCGCATTTTGGGGTGTGGCTCGCCAGCCGACCCCTGCTACAGCCCTCCCATGGAATTTCGGTCCGAATACGACCGTCAGCAAATGCCCCAAACTTGGCAGGTGCATTATTCGTCGCATATCAATGCCATGTGTCCATTTTGGGGTCGAAATTCGGGGTCGCATTTTGGGGGGTGTGGCTCGCCAGCCGACCCTGCTACAGCCCTCCCATGGAATTTCGGTCCGAATACGACCGTCAGCAAATGCCCCCAAACTTGGCAGGTGCATTATTCGTCGCATATCAATGCCATATGTCCATTTTGGGGTCGAAATTCGGGGTCGCATTTTGGGGGGTGTGGCTCGCCAGCCGACCCCTGCTACAGCCCTCCCATGGAATTTCGGTCCGAATACGACCGTCAGCAAATGCCCCAAACTTGGCAGGTGCATTATTCGTCGCATATCAATGCCATATGTCCATTTTGGGGTCGAAATTCGGGGTCGCATTTTGGGGGGTGTGGCTCGCCAGCCGACCCCTGCTACAGCCCTCCCATGGAATTTCGGTCCGAATACGACCGTCAGCAAATGCCCCAAACTTGGCAGGTGCATTATTCGTCGCATATCAATGCCATATGTCCATTTTGGGGTCGAAATTCGGGTCGCATTTTGGGGGGGGGGTGGCTCGCCAGCCGACCCTGCTACAGCCCTCCCATGGAATTTCGGTCCGAATACGACCGTCAGCAAATGCCCCCAAACTTGGCAGGTGCATTATTCGTCGCATATCAATGCCATATGTCCATTTTGGGTCGAAAATTCGGGGTCGCATTTTGGGGGGTGTGGCTCGCCAGCCGACCCTGCTACAGCCCTCCCATGGAATTTCGGTCCGAATACGACCGTCAGCAAATGCCCCCAAACTAGGCAGGTGCATTATTCGTCGCATATCAATGCCATGTGTCCATTTTGGGGTCGAAATTCGGGTCGCATTTTGGGGGGTGTGGCTCGCCAGCGACCCTGCTACAGCCTCCCATGAATTTCGGTCCGAATACGACCGTCAGCAAATGCCCCAAACTTGGCAGGTGCATTATTCGTCGCATATCAATGCCATATGTCCATTTTGGGGTCGAAATTCGGGGTCGCGCATTTTGGGGTGGTGTGGCTCGCCAGCCGACCCCTGCTACAGCCCTCCCATGGAATTTCGGTCCGAATACGACCATCAGCAAATGCCCCCAAACTGGCAGGTGGCATTATTCGTCGCATATCAATGCCATGTGTCCATTTTGGGTCGAAATTCGGGTCGCATTTTGGGGGGTGTGGCTCGCCAGCCGACCCCTGCTACAGCCCTCCCATGGAATTTCGGTCCGAATACGACCGTCAGCAAATGCCCCAAACATGGCAGGTGCATTATTCGTCGCATATCAATGCCATAGTGTCCATTTTGGGGTCGAAATTCGGGGTCGCATTTTGGGGGGGTGTGGCTCGCCAGCCGACCCCTGCTACAGCCCTCCCATTGGAATTTCGGTCCGAATACGACCGTCAGCAAATGCCCCCAAACATGGCAGGTGCATTATTCGTCGCATATCAATGCCATGTGTCCATTTTGGGGTCGAAATTCGGGGTCGCATTTTGGGGGGGGGTGGCTCGCCAGCCGACCCCTGCTACAGCCCTCCCATGGGAATTTCGGTCCGAATACGACGTCAGCAAATGCCCCCAAACTTGGCAGGTGCATTATTCGTCGCATATCAATGGCCATGTGTGCCATTTTGGGGTCGAAATTCGGGGTCGCATTTTGGGGGGTGTGGCTCGCCAGCCGACCCCTGCTACAGACCTCCCATGGAATTTCGGTCCGAATACGACCGTCAGCAAATGCCCCCAAACATGGCAGGTGCATTATTCGTCGCATATCAATGCCATGTGTCCATTTTGGGGTCGAATTCGGGGTCGCATTTTGGGGGGTGTGGCTCGCCAGCCGACCCCTGCTACAGCCTCCCATGGAATTTCGGTCCGAATACGACGTCAGCAAATGCCCCAAACTTGGCAGGTGCATTATTCGTCGCATATCAATGCCATATGTCCATTTTGGGGTCGAAATTCGGGTCGCATTTTGGGGGTGTGTGGCTCGCCAGCCGACCCTGCTACAGCCCTCCCATGGAATTTCGGTCCGAATACGACCGTCAGCAAATGCCCCAAACTTGGCAGGTGCATTATTCGTCGCATATCAATGCCATATGTCCATTTTGGGGTCGAAATTCGGGTCGCATTTTGGGGGGTGTGGCTCGCCAGCCGACCCCTGCTACAGCCCTCCCATGGAATTTCGGTCCGAATACGACCGTCAGCAAATGCCCCAAACTTGGCAGGTGCATTATTCGTCGCATATCAATGCCATGTGTCCATTTTGGGTCGAAATTCGGGGTCGCATTTTGGGGGGTGTGGCTCGCCAGCCGACCCCTGCTACAGCCCTCCCATGGGAATTTCGGTCCGAATACGACCGTCAGCAAATGCCCAAACTGGCAGGTGCATTATTCGTCGCATATCAATGCCATATGTCCATTTTGGGTCGAAATTCGGGGTCGCATTTTGGGGGTGGTGGCTCGCCAGCCGACCTGCTACAGCCTCCCATGGAATTTCGGTCGCGAATACGACCGTCAGCAAATGCCCCCAAACTTGGAGGTGCATTATTCGTCGCATATCAATGCCATGTTGTCCATTTTGGGGTCGAAATTCGGTCGCATTTTGGGGGGTGTGGCTCGCCAGCCGACCCTGCTACAGCTCCCATGGATTTCGGGTCCGAGTACGACGTCAGCAAATGCCCAAACATGGCAGGTGCATTATTCGTCGCATATAAATGCATATGTCATTTGGGGTCGAATTCGGGGTCGCATTTTGGGGGGGGGTGGCTCGCCAGCCGACCCCTGCACGACCTCATGGAATTTCGGTCCGAATACGACCGTCAGCAAATGCCCAAATGGGCAGGTGCATATTCGTCGCATATCAATGCATATGTCATTTTGGGGTCGAAATTCGGGTCGCTTTTGGGGGGGTGTGGCTCGCCGCCGACCCTGCTACAGCCTCCCATGGAATTTCGGTCCGAATACGACATCAGCAAATGCCCCAAACATGGCAGGTGCATTATTTCGTCGCATATCAATGCCATATGTCATTTTGGGGTCGAAATTCGGGGTCGCATTTTGGGGGGGGGCTCGCCAGCCGACCCCTGCTACAGCCTCCATGGAATTTCGGTCCGAATACGACCGTCAGCAAATGCCCCCAAACTTGGCAGGTGCATTATTCGTCGCATATCAATGCCATGTCCATTTTGGGGTGAAATTCGGGTCGCATTTTGGGGGGGTGGGCTCGCCAGCCGACCCTGCTACAGCCTCCCATGGAATTTCGGTCCGAATACGACCGTCAGCAAATGCCCCCAAACTGGCAGGTGCATTATTCGTCGCATATCAATGCCATATGTCCATTTGGGTCGAAATTCGGGGTCGCATTTTGGGGGGGTGTGGCTCGCCAGCCGACCCCTGCTACAGCCCTCCATGGAATTTCGGTCCGAATACGACCATCAGCAAATGCCCCCAACTGGCAGGTGCATTATTCGTCGCATATCAATGCATATGTCCATTTTGGGTCGAAATTCGGGTCGCATTTTGGGGGGGTGGCTCGCCAGCCGACCCCTGCTACAGCCCTCCCATGGAATTTCGGTCCGAATACGACCGTCAGCAAATGCCCCCAAACCGGCAGGTGCATTATTCGTCGCATATCAATGCCATATGTCCATTTTGGGTCGAAATTCGGGGGTCGCATTTTGGGGGGTGTGGCTCGCCAGCCGACCCCTGCTTACAGCCTCCATGATGGAATTTCGGTCGATCGACCGTCAGCAAATGCCCCAAAATGCAGGTGCATTATTCGTCGCATATCAATGCCATATGTCCATTTTTGGGGTCGAAATTCGGGGTCGCATTTTGGGGGTGTGTGCTCGCCAGCCGCCCCTGCTACAGCCCTCCCATGGAATTTCGGTCCGAATACGACCGTCAGCAAATGCAACCAAACTTGGCAGGTGCATTATTCGTCGCATATCAATGCCATATGTCCATTTTGGGGTCAAATTCGGGGTCGCATTTTGGGGGTGTGTGGCTCGCCAGCCGACCCCTCTGCTACAGCCTCCCATGGAATTTCGGTCCGAATACAACCGTCAGCAAATGCCCAAAACTTGGCAGGTGCATTATTCGTCGCATATCAAATGCCATATGTCCATTTTGGGGTCGAAATTCGGGTCGCATTTGGGGGGGGTGTGGCTCGCCAGCCGACCCCTGCTACAGCCCTCCATGGAATTTCGGTCCGAATACGACCGTCAAATGCAACAAACTTGGCAGGTGCATTATTCGTCGCATATCAATGCCATATGTCCATTTTGGGGTCGAAATTCGGGGTCGCATTTTGGGGTGTGGCTCGCCAGCCGCTGCTACAGCCCTCCCATGGAATTTCGGTCCGAATACGACCGTCAGCAAATGCCCCAAAACTTGGCAGGTGCATTATTCGTCGCATATCAATGCCATACGTCCATTTTGGGGTCGAAATTCGGGTCGCATTTTGGGGGTGTGTGGCTCGCCAGCCGACCCCTCTGCTACAGCCCTCCCATGGAATTTCGGTCCGAAATACGACCGTCAGCAAATGCCCCAAACTTGGCAGGTGCATTATTCGTCGCATATCAATGCCATATGTCCATTTTGGGGTCGAAATTCGGGGTCGCATTTTGGGGGTGTGTGGCTCGCCAGCCGACCCCTGCTACAGCCCTCCCATGGAATTTCGGTCCGAATACGACCGTCAGCAAATGCCCAAAACTTGGCAGGTGCATTTTTCGTCGCATATCAATGCCATATGTCCATTTTGGGGTCGAAATTCGGGGTCGCATTTTGGGGGTGTGTGGCTCGCCAGCCGACCCCTCTGCTACAGCCCTCCCATGGAATTTCGGTCCGAATACGACCGTCAGCAAATGCCCCAAAACTTGGCAGGTGCATTATTCGTCGCATATCAATGCCATGTCCATTTTGGGGTCGAAATTCGGGGTCGCATTTTGGGGGTGTGTGGCTCGCCAGCCGACCCCTCTGCTACAGCCCTCCCATGGAATTTCGGTCCGAATACGACCGTCAGCAAATGCCCAAACTTGGCAGGTGCATTATTCGTCGCATATCAATGCCATATGTCCATTTTGGGGTCGAAATTCGGGGTCGCATTTTGGGGGTGTGCTCGCCAGCCGACCCTGCTACAGCCCTCCCATGGAATTTCGGTCCGAATACGACCGTCCGCAAATGCAACAAACTTGGCAGGTGCATTATTCGTCGCATATCAATGCCATATGTCCATTTTGGGGTCGAAATTCGGGGTCGCATTTTGGGGGTGTGTGGCTCGCCAGCCGACTGCTACAGCCCTCCCATGGAATTTCGGTCCGAATACGACCGTCAGCAAATGCCCAAAACTTGGCAGGTGCATTATTCGTCGCATATCAATGCCATATGTCCATTTTGGGGTCGAAATTCGGGGTCGCATTTTGGGGGTGTGTGGCTCGCCAGCCGACCCCTCTGCTACAGCCCTCCCATGGAATTTCGGTCCGAATACGACCGTCAGCAAATGCCCAAACTTGGCAGGTGCATTATTCGTCGCATATCAATGCCATATGTCCATTTTGGGGTCGAAATTCGGGGTCGCATTTTGGGGGTGTGTGGCTCGCCAGCCGACCCCTGCTACAGCCCTCCATGGAATTTCGGTCCGAATACGACCGTCAGCAAATGCCCAAAACTTGGCAGGTGCATTATTCGTCGCATATCAATGCCATATGTCCATTTTGGGGTCGAAATTCGGGTCGCATTTTGGGGGGGTGTGGCTCGCCAGCCGACCCCTGCTACAGCCCTCCATGGAATTTCGGTCCGAATACAACCGTCCGCAAATGCAAAACTTGGCAGGTGCATTATTCGTCGCATATCAATGCCATATGTCCATTTTGGGGTCGAAATTCGGGTCGCATTTTGGGGGGTGTGGCTCGCCAGCCGACCCCTGCTACAGCCCTCCCATGGAATTTCGGTCCGAATCGCAAATGCAAAACTTGGCAGGTGCATTATTTCGTCATATCAATGCCATATGTCCATTTTGGGGTCGAAATTCGGGTCGCATTTTGGGGGTGTGTGGCTCGCCAGCCGATCTGCTACAGCCCTCCCATGGAATTTCGGTCCGAATACGACCAGCAAATGCCCCAAAACTTGGCAGGTGCATTATTCGTCGCATATCAATGCCATATGTCCATTTTGGGGTCGAAATTCGGGGTCGCATTTTGGGGGTGTGTGGCTCGCCAGCCGACCCCTGCTACAGCCCTCCCATGGAATTTCGGTCCGAATACGACCGTCAGCAAATGCAACCAAACTTGGCAGGTGCATTATTCGTCGCATATCAATGCCATATGTCCATTTTGGGGTCGAAATTCGGGTCGCATTTGGGGTGTGTGGCTCGCCAGCCGACCCTGCTACAGCCCTCCCATGGAATTTCGGTCCGAATACGACGCAAATGCCCCAAAACTTGGCAGGTGCATTATTCGTCGCATATCAATGCCATATGTCCATTTTGGGGTCGAAATTCGGGGTCGCATTTTGGGGGTGTGTGGCTCGCCAGCCCCCTCTGCTACAGCCTCCCATGGAATTTCGGTCCGAATACGACCGTCAGCAAATGCCCAAACTTGGCAGGTGCATTATTCGTCGCATATCAATGCCATATGTCCATTTTGGGGTCGAAATTCGGGTCGCATTTTGGGGGGTGTGGCTCGCCAGCCGACACAGCCCTCCATGGAATTTCGGTCCGAAGTCAGCAAATGCAAAAACTTGGCAGGTGCATTTTTCGTCGCATATCAATGCCATATCCATTTTGGGGTCGAAATTCGGGTCGCATTTTGGGGGTGTGTGGCTCGCCAGCCGCTGCTACAGCCCTCCATGGAATTTCGGTCCGAATACGACCGTCAGCAAATGCCCCAAACTTGGCAGGTGCATTATTCGTCGCATATCAATGCCATATGTCCATTTTGGGGTCGAAATTCGGGGTCGCATTTTGGGGGTGTGTGGCTCGCCAGCCGACCCCTCTGCTACAGCCCTCCCATGGAATTTCGGTCCGAATACGACCGTCAGCAAATGCCCCAAACTTGGCAGGTGCATTATTCGTCGCATATCAATGCCATATGTCCATTTTGGGGTCGAAATTCGGGGTCGCATTTTGGGGGTGTGTGGCTCGCCAGCCGACCCCTCTGCTACAGCCCTCCCATGGAATTTCGGTCCGAATACGACCGTCAGCAAATGCAAAAACTTGGCAGGTGCATTATTCGTCGCATATCAATGCCATATGTCCATTTTGGGGTCGAAATTCGGGGTCGCATTTTGGGGGTGTGTGGCTCGCCAGCCGACCCCTCTGCTACAGCCCTCCCATGGAATTTCGGTCCGAATACGACCGTCAGCAAATGCCCCCAAACTTGGCAGGTGCATTATTCGTCGCATATCAATGCCATATGTCCATTTTGGGGTCGAAATTCGGGGTCGCATTTTGGGGGTGTGTGGCTCGCCAGCCGACCCCTCTGCTACAGCCCTCCATGGAATTTCGGTCCGAACCGTCAGCAAATGCCCAAACTTGGCAGGTGCATTATTCGTCGCATATCAATGCCATATGTCCATTTTGGGGTCGAAATTCGGGGTCGCATTTTGGGGGTGTGTGGCTCGCCAGCCGACCCTCTGCTACAGCCCTCCCATGGAATTTCGGTCCGAATACGACCGTCAGCAAATGCCCAAAACTTGGCAGGTGCATTATTCGTCGCATATCAATGCCATATGTCCATTTTGGGGTCGAAATTCGGGTCGCATTTTGGGGGGTGTGGCTCGCCAGCCGACCCTCTGCTACAGCCTCCCATGGAATTTCGGTCCGAATACGACCGTCAGCAAATGCAACCAAACTTGGCAGGTGCATTATTCGTCGCATATCAATGCCATATGTCCATTTTGGGGTCGAAATTCGGGGTCGCATTTTGGGGGTGTGGCTCGCCAGCCGACCCCTCTGCTACAGCCCTCCATGGAATTTCGGTCCGAATACGACCGTCAAAATGCAAAAACTTGGCAGGTGCATTCGTCGCATATCAATGCCATATGTCCATTTTGGGGTCGAAATTCGGGGTCGCATTTTGGGGGTGTGTGCTCGCCAGCCGATCTGCTACAGCCCTCCCATGGAATTTCGGTCCGAATACGACCGTCAGCAAATGCCCAAAACTTGGCAGGTGCATTATTCGTCGCATATCAATGCCATATGTCCATTTTGGGGTCGAAATTCGGGTCGCATTTTGGGGGTGTGGCTCGCCAGCCGACCCCTCTGCTACAGCCCTCCCATGGAATTTCGGTCCGAATACGACCGTCAGCAAATGCAAAAACTTGGCAGGTGCATTATTCGTCGCATATCAATGCCATATGTCCATTTTGGGGTCGAAATTCGGGGTCGCATTTTGGGGGTGTGTGGCTCGCCAGCCGACCCCTCTGCTACAGCCCTCCATGGAATTTCGGTCCGAATACGACCGTCAGCAAATGCCCAAACTTGGCAGGTGCATTATTCGTCGCATATCAATGCCATATGTCCATTTTGGGGTCGAAATTCGGGTCGCATTTTGGGGGTGTGTGGCTCGCCAGCCGACCCCTGCTACAGCCCTCCATGGAATTTCGGTCCGAATACGACGTCAGCAAATGCCCCAAACTTGGCAGGTGCATTATTGTCGCATATCAATGCCATATGTCCATTTTGGGGTCGAAATTCGGGGTCGCATTTTGGGGGGGTGGCTCGCCAGCCGACCCCTGCTACAGCCCTCCCATGGAATTTCGGTCCGAATACAACCGTCAAAATGCCCAAACTTGGCAGGTGCATTATTCGTCGCATATCAATGCCATATGTCCATTTTGGGGTCGAAATTCGGGTCGCATTTTGGGGGTGTGTGCTCGCCAGCCGACCCCCTGCTACAGCCCTCCCATGGAATTTCGGTCCGAATACACCGTCAGCAAATGCCCAAAACTTGGCAGGTGCATTATTTGTCGCATATCAATGCCATATGTCCATTTTGGGGTCGAAATTCGGGGTCGCATTTTGGGGGTGTGTGGCTCGCCAGCCGACCCCTGCTACAGCCCTCCATGGAATTTCGGTCCGAATACAACCGTCAGCAAATGCAACCAAACTTGGCAGGTGCATTATTCGTCGCATATCAATGCATATGTCCATTTTGGGGTCGAAATTCGGGTCGCATTTTGGGGGTGTGTGGCTCGCCAGCCGACCCCTGCTACAGCCCTCCATGGAATTTCGGTCCGAATACGACCGTCAGCAAATGCCAAAACTTGGCAGGTGCATTATTCGTCGCATATCAATGCCATATGTCCATTTTGGGTCTTCGGGTCGCATTTTGGGGTGTGTGGCTCGCCAGCCGACCCTCTGCTACAGCCCTCCCATGGAATTTCGGTCCGAATACGACCGTCAGCAAATGCCCAAACTTGGCAGGTGCATTATTCGTCGCATATCAATGCCATATGTCCATTTTGGGGTCGAAATTCGGGGTCGCATTTTGGGGGTGTGTGGCTCGCCAGCCGACCCCTCTGCTACAGCCCTCCCATGGAATTTCGGTCCGAATACGACCGTCAGCAAATGCCCCAAACTTGGCAGGTGCATTATTCGTCGCATATCAATGCCATATGTCCATTTTGGGGTCGAAATTCGGGTCGCATTTTGGGGGTGTGTGGCTCGCCAGCCGACCCCTGCTACAGCCCTCCCATGGAATTTCGGTCCGAATACGACCGTCAAATGCAAAAACTTGGCAGGTGCATTATTCGTCGCATATCAATGCCATATGTCCATTTTGGGGTCGAAATTCGGGGTCGCATTTTGGGGGTGTGTGGCTCGCCAGCCGACTGCTACAGCCCTCCCATGGAATTTCGGTCCGAATACGACCGTCAGCAAATGCAAAACTTGGCAGGTGCATTATTCGTCGCATATCAATGCCATATGTCCATTTTGGGGTCGAAATTCGGGGTCGCATTTGGGGGTGGCTCGCCAGCCGACCCTGCTACAGCCCTCCATGGAATTTCGGTCCGAATACCCGTCCGCAAATGCAACCAAACTTGGCAGGTGCATTATTCGTCGCATATCAATGCCATATGTCCATTTTGGGGTCGAAATTCGGGGTCGCATTTTGGGGGTGTGTGGCTCGCCAGCCGACCCCTGCTACAGCCCTCCATGGAATTTCGGTCCGAATACGACCGTCAGCAAATGCCCAAAACTTGGCAGGTGCATTATTCGTCGCATATCAATGCCATATGTCCATTTTGGGGTCGAAATTCGGGTCGCATTTTGGGGGTGTGTGGCTCGCCAGCCGACCCCTGCTACAGCCCTCCCATGGAATTTCGGTCGAATACAACCGTCCGCAAATGCAACCAAACTTGGCAGGTGCATTTTTCGTTGCATATCAATGCCATATCCATTTTGGGGTCGAAATTCGGGGTCGCATTTTGGGGGGGTGTGGCTCGCCAGCCGACCCCTGCTACAGCCCTCCCATGGAATTTCGGTCCGAATACGACCGTCAGCAAATGCCCAAAACTTGGCAGGTGCATTATTCGTCGCATATCAATGCCATATGTCCATTTTGGGGTCGAAATTCGGGGTCGCATTTTGGGGGGTGTGGCTCGCCAGCCGACCCCTCTGCTACAGCCCTCCCATGGAATTTCGGTCCGAATATGACCGTCAGCAAATGCAACAACTTGGCAGGTGCATTTTTCGTTGCATATCAATGCCATATGTCCATTTTGGGGTCGAAATTCGGGGTCGCATTTTGGGGGTGTGGCTCGCCAGCCGACCCCTCTGCTACAGCCCTCCATGGAATTTCGGTCCGAATACGACCGTCAGCAAATGCCCCAAAACTTGGCAGGTGCATTATTCGTCGCATATCAATGCCATATGTCCATTTTGGGGTCGAAATTCGGGGTCGCATTTTGGGGGGTGTGGCTCGCCAGCCGACCCCTGCTACAGCCCTCCCATGGAATTTCGGTCCGAATACACCGTCCGCAAATGCAACCAAACTTGGCAGGTGCATTATTCGTCGCATATCAATGCCATATGTCCATTTTGGGGTCGAAATTCGGGTCGCATTTGGGGGGGTGTGTGGCTCGCCAGCCGACCCCTCTGCTACAGCCCTCCCATGGAATTTCGGTCCGAACACGACCGTCCGCAAATGCAAAAACTTGGCAGGTGCATTATTCGTCGCATATCAATGCCATATGTCCATTTTGGGGTCGAAATTCGGGGTCGCATTTTGGGGGTGTGTGGCTCGCCAGCCGACCCCTCTGCTACAGCCCTCCCATGGAATTTCGGTCCGAATACGACCGTCAGCAAATGCCCCAAAACTTGGCAGGTGCATTATTCGTCGCATATCAATGCCATATGTCCATTTTGGGGTCGAAATTCGGGGTCGCATTTTGGGGGGGTGTGGCTCGCCAGCCGACCCCTGCTACAGCCCTCCCATGGAATTTCGGTCCGAATACAACCGTCCGCAAATGCAACCAAACTTGGCAGGTGCATTATTCATCGCATATCAATGCCATATGTCCATTTTGGGGTCGAAATTCGGGGTCGCATTTTGGGGGTGTGTGGCTCGCCAGCCGACCCCTGCTACAGCCCTCCCATGGAATTTCGGTCCGAATACGACCGGCAAATGCAAAAACTTGGCAGGTGCATTTTTCGTTGCATATCAATGCCATATGTCCATTTTGGGGTCGAAATTCGGGGTCGCATTTTGGGGGTGTGGCTCGCCAGCCGACCCTGCTACAGCCCTCCCATGGAATTTCGGTCCGAATACGACCGTCAGCAAATGCCCCAAAACTTGGCAGGTGCATTATTCGTCGCATATCAATGCCATATGTCCATTTTGGGGTCGAAATTCGGGGTCGCATTTTGGGGTGTGTGGCTCGCCAGCCGACCCTCTGCTACAGCCCTCCCATGGAATTTCGGTCCGAATACGACCGTCAGCAAATGCAACCAAACTTGGCAGGTGCATTATTCGTCGCATATCAATGCCATATGTCTTTTTGGGTCGAAATTCGGGGTCGCATTTTGGGGGTGTGGCTCGCCAGCCGACCCCTGCTACAGCCCTCCCATGGAATTTCGGTCCGAATACAACCGTCGCAAATGCCCAAACTTGGCAGGTGCATTATTTCGCATATCAATGCCATATGTCCATTTTGGGGTCGAAATTCGGGGTCGCATTTTGGGGGGGGTGGCTCGCCAGCCGACCCTGCTACAGCCCTCCCATGGAATTTCGGTCCGAATACGACCGTCGCAAAATGCAAAAACTTGGCAGGTGCATTATTCGTCGCATATCAATGCCATATGTCCATTTTGGGGTCGAAATTCGGGGTCGCATTTTGGGGGTGTGTGGCTCGCCAGCCGACCCCTGCTACAGCCCTCCCATGGAATTTCGGTCCGAATACGACCGTCAGCAAATGCCCCAAAACTTGGCAGGTGCATTATTCGTCGCATATCAATGCCATATGTCCATTTTGGGGTCGAAATTCGGGGTCGCATTTGGGGGTGTGTGGCTCGCCAGCCGACCCCTCTGCTACAGCCCTCCCATGGAATTTCGGTCCGAATACGACCGTCAGCAAATGCCCCAAAACTTGGCAGGTGCATTATTCGTCGCATATCAATGCCATATGTCCATTTTGGGGTCGAAATTCGGGTCGCATTTTGGGGGTGTGGTGGCTCGCCAGCCGACCCTCTGCTACAGCCCTCCCATGGAATTTCGGTCCGAATACGACCGTCAGCAAATGCCCAAATTGGCAGGTGCATTATTTCGCATATCAATGCCATATGTCCATTTTGGGGTCGAAATTCGGGGTCGCATTTTGGGGGGGTGTGTGGCTCGCCAGCCGACCCCTGCTACAGCCCTCCCATGGAATTTCGGTCCGAATACGACCGTCAGCAAATGCCAAAAACTTGGCAGGTGCATTATTCGTCGCATATCAATGCCATATGTCCATTTTGGGGTCGAAATTCGGGTCGCATTTTGGGGTGTGTGGCTCGCCAGCCGACCCCTGCTACAGCCCTCCATGGAATTTCGGTCCGAATACAACCGTCCAGCAAATGCAACCAAACTTGGCAGGTGCATTATTCATCGCATATCAATGCCATATGTCCATTTTGGGGTCGAAATTCGGGGTCGCATTTTGGGGGTGTGTGGCTCGCCAGCCGACCCCTCTGCTACAGCCCTCCCATGGAATTTCGGTCGAATACGACCGTCAGCAAATGCCCCAAAACTTGGCAGGTGCATTATTCGTCGCATATCAATGCCATATGTCCATTTTGGGGTCGAAATTCGGGGTCGCATGCCAGCCGACCCTCTGCTACAGCCCTCCCATGGAATTTCGGTCCGAATAGACCCAGCAAATGCAACCAAACTTGGCAGGTGCATTATTCGTCGCATATCAATGCCATATGTCCATTTTGGGGTCGGGTCGCATTTTGGGGGGTGTGGCTCGCCAGCCGACCCCTGCTACAGCCTCCCATGGAATTTCGGTCCGAATACGACCGTCCGCAAATGCCCCAAACTTGGCAGGTGCATTTTCGTCGCATATCAATGCCATATGTCCATTTTGGGTCGAAATTCGGGGTCGCATTTTGGGGGGTGTGCTCGCCAGCCGACCCCTGCTACAGCCCTCCCATGGAATTTCGGTCCGAATACGACCGTCAGCAAATGCAAAACTTGGCAGGTGCATTATTCGCATATCAATGCCATATGTCCATTTTGGGGTCGAAATTCGGGGTCGCATTTTGGGGGTGTGTGGCTCGCCAGCCGACCCCTGCTACAGCCCTCCCATGGAATTTCGGTCCGAATACGACCGTCAGCAAATGCCCCCAAACTTGGCAGGTGCATTATTCGTCGCATATCAATGCCATATGTCCATTTTGGGGTCGAAATTCGGGGTCGCATTTTGGGGTGTGTGGCTCGCCAGCCGACCCTCTGCTACAGCCCTCCCATGGAATTTCGGTCCGAATAGACCGTCAGCAAATGCAACCAAACTTGGCAGGTGCATTATTCGTCGCATATCAATGCCATATGTCCATTTTGGGGTCGAAATTCGGGGTCGCATTTTGGGGGTGTGTGGCTCGCCAGCCGACCCCTCTGCTACAGCCCTCCATGGAATTTCGGTCCGAATACGACCGTCAGCAAATGCCCCAAACTTGGCAGGTGCATTATTCTCGCATATCAATGCCATATGTCCATTTTGGGGTCGAAATTCGGGGTCGCATTTTGGGGGTGTGGCTCGCCAGCCGACCCCTGCTACAGCCCTCCCATGGAATTTCGGTCCGAATAACCGTCAGCAAATGCAACCAAACTTGGCAGGTGCATTATTCATCGCATATCAATGCCATATGTCCATTTTGGGGTCGAAATTCGGGGTCGCATTTTGGGGGTGTGTGGCTCGCCAGCCGACCCCTGCTACAGCCTCCCATGGAATTTCGGTCCGAATACGACCGTCCGCAAATGCAACCAAACTTGGCAGGTGCATTTTCGTCGCATATCAATGCCATATGTCCATTTTGGGTCGAAATTCGGGGTCGCATTTTGGGGGTGTGTGGCTCGCCAGCCGATCTGCTACAGCCCTCCCATGGAATTTCGGTCCGAATACGACCGTCAGCAAATGCCCCAAACTTGGCAGGTGCATTATTCGTCGCATATCAATGCCATATGTCCATTTTGGGGTCGAAATTCGGGTCGCATTTTGGGGGGTGTGGCTCGCCAGCCGACCCTCTGCTACAGCCCTCCCATGGAATTTCGGTCCGAATAACCGTCAGCAAATGCAACCAAACTTGGCAGGTGCATTATTCATCGCATATCAATGCCATATGTCCATTTTGGGGTCGAAATTCGGGGTCGCATTTTGGGGGTGTGTGGCTCGCAGCCGACCCCTGCTACAGCCCTCCCATGGAATTTCGGTCCGAATACGACCGTCAGCAAATGCCCCAAACTTGGCAGGTGCATTATTTGTCGCATATCAATGCCATATGTCCATTTTGGGGTCGAAATTCGGGTCGCATTTTGGGGGGTGTGGCTCGCCAGCCGACCCCTGCTACAGCCCTCCCATGGAATTTCGGTCCGAATACAACCGTCAGCAAATGCCCCAAACTTGGCAGGTGCATTATTCGTCGCATATCAATGCCATATGTCCATTTTGGGGTCGAAATTCGGGGTCGCATTTTGGGGGGTGTGTGGCTCGCCAGCCGACCCCTGCTACAGCCCTCCATGGAATTTCGGTCCGAATACGACCGTCAGCAAATGCCCAAAACTTGGCAGGTGCATTAATATCAATGCCATATGTCCATTTTGGGGTCGAAATTCGGGGTCGCAGGCTCGCCAGCCGACCCCTGCTACAGCCCTCCCATGGAATTTCGGTCGAATACAACCGTCAAATGAACTTGGCAGGTGCATTTTTCGTCGCATATCAATGCCATATGTCCATTTTGGGTCGAAATTCGGGGTCGCATTTTGGGGTGTGTGGCTCGCCAGCCGACCCCTGCTACAGCCCTCCCATGGAATTTCGGTCCGAATACGACCGTCAGCAAATGCCAAAACTTGGCAGGTGCATTATTCGTCGCATATCAATGCCATATGTCCATTTTGGGGTCGAAATTCGGGGTCGCATTTTGGGGGTGTGGCTCGCCAGCCGACCCCTGCTACAGCCCTCCCATGGAATTTCGGTCCGAATACGACCGTCGCAAATGCAACCAAACTTGGCAGGTGCATTATTCGTCGCATATCAATGCCATATGTCCATTTTGGGGTCGAAATTCGGGGTCGCATTTTGGGGTGTGTGGCTCGCCAGCCGACCCCTCTGCTACAGCCCTCCCATGGAATTTCGGTCCGAATACGACCGTCAGCAAATGCCCCAAAACTTGGCAGGTGCATTATTCGTCGCATATCAATGCCATATGTCCATTTTGGGGTCGAAATTCGGGGTCGCATTTTGGGGGGTGTGGCTCGCCAGCCGACCCCTCTGCTACAGCCCTCCCATGGAATTTCGGTCCGAATACGACCGTCAGCAAATGCAACCAAACTTGGCAGGTGCATTATTCGTCGCATATCAATGCCATATGTCCATTTTGGGGTCGAAATTCGGGGTCGCATTTTGGGGGTGTGTGGCTCGCCAGCCGACCCTCTGCTACAGCCCTCCCATGGAATTTCGGTCCGAATACGACCGTCAGCAAATGCCCAAACTTGGCAGGTGCATTTTTCGCATATCAATGCCATATGTCCATTTTGGGGTCGAAATTCGGGGTCGCATTTTGGGGGTGTGTGGCTCGCCAGCCCTGCTACAGCCCTCCCATGGAATTTCGGTCCGAATACGACCGTCGCAAATGCCCCAAACTTGGCAGGTGCATTATTCGTCGCATATCAATGCCATATGTCCATTTGGGGTCGAAATTCGGGGTCGCATTTTGGGGTGTGTGGCTCGCCAGCCGACCCCCTGCTACAGCCCTCCCATGGAATTTCGGTCCGAATACGACCGTCAGCAAATGCAAAAACTTGGCAGGTGCATTATTCATCGCATATCAATGCCATATGTCCATTTTGGGGTCGAAATTCGGGGTCGCATTTTGGGGTGTGTGGCTCGCCAGCCGACCCTCTGCTACAGCCCTCCCATGGAATTTCGGTCCGAATACGACCGTCAGCAAATGCCCAAAACTTGGCAGGTGCATTATTTTCGCATATCAATGCCATATGTCCATTTTGGGTCGAAATTCGGGGTCGCATTTTGGGGGGTGTGGCTCGCCAGCCGACCCCTGCTACAGCCCTCCCATGGAATTTCGGTCCGAATACAACCGTCCGCAAATGCAACCAAACTTGGCAGGTGCATTATTCGTCGCATATCAATGCCATATGTCCATTTTGGGGTCGAAATTCGGGGTCGCATTTTGGGGTGTGTGGCTCGCCAGCCGACCCCTCTGCTACAGCCCTCCCATGGAATTTCGGTCCGAATACGACCGTCAGCAAATGCAAAACTTGGCAGGTGCATTATTTGTCGCATATCAATGCCATATGTCCATTTTTGGGTCGAAATTCGGGGTCGCATTTGGGGGGGTGTGGCTCGCCAGCCGACCCCTGCTACAGCCCTCCCATGGAATTTCGGTCCGAATACAACCGTCGCAAATGCAAACTTGGCAGGTGCATTATTCATCGCATATCAATGCCATATGTCCATTTTGGGTCGAAATTCGGGGTCGCATTTTGGGGGGGTGTGCTCGCCAGCCGACCCCTGCTACAGCCCTCCCATGGAATTTCGGTCCGACCGTCCGCAAATGCAAAACTTGGCAGGTGCATTATTCGTCGCATATCAATGCCATATGTCCATTTTGGGGTCGAAATTCGGGGGTCGCATTTTGGGGTGTGTGGCTCGCCAGCCGACCCCTCTGCTACAGCCCTCCCATGGAATTTCGGTCCGAATACGACCATCAGCAAATGCCCAAAACTTGGCAGGTGCATTATTCGTCGCATATCAATGCCATATGTCCATTTTGGGGTCGAAATTCGGGTCGCATTTTGGGGGTGTGTGGCTCGCCAGCCGACCCCTCTGCTACAGCCTCCCATGGAATTTCGGTCCGAATACGACCGTCAGCAAATGCCCCAAAACTTGGCAGGTGCATTATTCGTCGCATATCAATGCCATATGTCCATTTTGGGTCGAAATTCGGGGTCGCATTTGGGGGGGTGGCTCGCCAGCCGACCCCTGCTACAGCCCTCCCATGGAATTTCGGTCCGAATACGACCGTCCGCAAATGAAACTTGGCAGGTGCATTATTCGTCGCATATCAATGCCATATGTCCATTTTGGGGTCGAAATTCGGGTCGCATTTTGGGGGGGTGTGGCTCGCCAGCCGACCCTCTGCTACAGCCCTCCCATGGAATTTCGGTCCGAATACGACCGTCAGCAAATGCCCAAACTTGGCAGGTGCATTATTCATCGCATATCAATGCCATATGTCCATTTTTGGGTCGAAATTCGGGGTCGCATTTTGGGGGTGTGTGGCTCGCCAGCCGACCCCCTGCTACAGCCCTCCCATGGAATTTCGGTCCGAATACGACCGTCAGCAAATGCCCCAAACTTGGCAGGTGCATTATTCGTCGCATATCAATGCCATATGTCCATTTTGGGGTCGAAATTCGGGTCGCATTTTGGGGGTGTGTGGCTCGCCAGCCGACCCTCTGCTACAGCCCTCCCATGGAATTTCGGTCCGAATACGACCGTCAGCAAATGCCAAAAACTTGGCAGGTGCATTATTTGTCGCATATCAATGCCATATGTCCATTTTGGGTCGAAATTCGGGGTCGCATTTGGGGGGTGGCTCGCCAGCCGACCCCTGCTACAGCCCTCCCATGGAATTTCGGTCCGAATACGACCGTCAGCAAATGCCAACCAAACTTGGCAGGTGCATTATTCATCGCATATCAATGCCATATGTCCATTTTGGGTCGAAATTCGGGGTCGCATTTTGGGGGTGTGTGGCTCGCCAGCCGACCCCTGCTACAGCCCTCCCATGGAATTTCGGTCGAATACAACCGTCAGCAAATGCAACCAAACTTGGCAGGTGCATTATTCATCGCATATCAATGCCATATGTCCATTTTGGGTCGAAAGGTCGCATTTTGGGGGGGTGTGGCTCGCCAGCCGACCCCTGCTACAGCCTCCCATGGAATTTCGGTCCGAATACGACCGTCGCAAATGCCCCAAACTTGGCAGGTGCATTATTCGTCGCATATCAA
>BDSI01000426.1:0-27017 GCA_003117195.1 Eudorina sp. 2006-703-Eu-15
GACACCAATGCGCGTCCACGCCGGCCGTCCGTCACCCGTGCGGGAACCCTATGAACCCCCCAGCCATGCAACCGTCTCCGTGGAGTGTTGGGCGTGGCGGGGCGTGGCGGGATGTTGTTGATCTGATTCTTTTTCTCGCGCAACGTGGAAATGTTTTCTACCAGCTGGAAATGTTAAAAACATTCATTTTAAAAGGTGTCATTTTAGTCTAAGGGACAGGCAGTATAAATGCCAGCATTCAGCTTGTACGGTAAGTGTCGTACGTTACACATGCAGTTTGTACGTAAGTGTCGTACGTTTACACATGCAGTTTGTACGGAGCGCGCGCGCGCGTGGCGGGAAGCGGCATGCCGCCGTCCTCGCCCCTGGAGTGATGGGGGTGGCGTGGCGTGACACCGCCGCGCGGTGACCAACCCCACCGTCCATCGGCTGTCGCCTCGCCATGGAGTGTTGGGCTGGGGTGTCGGATGGAGTCGCCGCCGACACCAATGCCGCCGTCCATGCCGCCGTCCGTCACCCGTGGCGGGAACCCTAGTGCAACCAACCCCCAGCCATGCAACCGTCCTCCCCCGTGACTGTTGGGGCGTGGCGGGCGCGACACCGCCGCGGTGACCAACCCCACCGTCCACGCCGCCTCGCGCGTGGAGTGTTGGGGTGTGGCGTGGTGGCGGGACACCGCCGCCGACACAATGCCGCCGTCCACGCCGCTGTCCCTCCCGCCCCTGCATGCAGTACGTGCCATTGAGGGGTTCGACAACAAGGTCAACACCCATGCGATGTACGAACAAGTTCACCTTCGAGCCATCCCGCTACCAGATGGACAAGGGTGCCGGCCCGGCCTGTGCGCGTCTCACACGAGGGTGTCAGGGCGGGGAAGTGGAGGTCACATGCCTGCGCCATCATAGCCTACAGGGGTATTGTGTTTACAGCTGGGTTTAATGTATGTGTGATCCGGCTTTCAAGCGCGTGCGATCCAGTTTTAGACCGTGCACGCGAGTTGGGTTTAATGCGTGCGAGCCATGTCTCAGTGCCTAGTGTCAGGTTCTCGGTTTTATATGTGTCTTGTGCATTTTATCATGTACGACGTTCGTACGAGGGTCATGGGCCTTTGCTTTGGAGTCGCGGCGTAATGAATGCTGTTTTTGGTATTATTAAATTACCAGTGTTTGTTATGAGCTGCAGCAGCAGCAGCAGTTGATAGGAAATGGTGGATGTGAGTGGATGGTGTGAGGTGAATGGGTGATCACGGCACCAGGCAGATAGATCCATCGATGATTAGATAAGTGGCGGCAGGTTGCGTGCGTGTTGGTGTGGATGTGCCGTGTGTGCACCACACTTGGCGTTTGGGTGCAAGGCAAGGTACTTGTGTGTGTGTGTGTGTGTGTGTGTGTGTGTGTGTGTGTGTGTGTGTGTGTGTGTGTGTGTGTGTGTGTGTGTGTGTGTGTGTGTGTGTGTGTGTGTGTGAGCACACACTTGTACATGCACGCACGCACAGGTGCACACCAGGTACTTGGCACTTGGTAATGGTATAATGGATGGTTATGACACGTCTTTCACCCATTAGTCCAGCGACCTTGCGAACAGTACACGATGGCGGCAACTCGTGAGCACCCCAACGTGTGTGACAGAAGCGACAGGGAATACACTCATTCAGCATCACGTTGCTTTCCTATTATAATTATTGGACTTGTCGAACAGACTGAAACGCCGTAGTCTGCACACACGCGTGTTGACATTGCGACACCGCACCGACACCAGCAGCAGCGCGGCAGCTTCAAAGGAACAACTAGGTGTTCTTCCCTTCTAAGGTGTATACGTGTATATATATTTTTCATTACATGCACAAGCATAGTACGCACACAGGAAGTACCTGTGAAGCATTTGGAAACTAGCAACACTAGAAACGATGAATGGAAAAGCAAGCTTTGTATATCTAAAGGTCATAACCAAATAACTTAAATGCAAACCTAAACTTGCGGTGCGCTGTGCTGCATGCTGTGTCCACCACGTGCACGCACGTGGTGCTGCGTCTCCGCCAGCGGCGACAACAGCGAAGACGATGAAACCTGAACAAAGGGCACGCCGTTAAATTATTACTTGGAATATATTTTATTATTCGTTACATTCATTAACGGCAATAACGCCTGCTGCAACAACGAGTGAGCGCCATCATACGGTAGCCGCGAGCCGGACCCACCGAACAGCAAAATCTTACACCCTACAAAATGATTCATATCAATACACTTGTTACAATACGTACATGATTCCTATATTTACGGATTTGTAAACAAACAAGAAACGAATACAAAAATCCAAAAAAACGCAACGGAAACACCGGCGCACTGCATTTTTCCGGACGAATCCGAAAACCAAAAATACCAGACGACGCAAACAGACCGTTTACCCCACCCTGCCGCTGGAGCTAAAGTTAGCCGCCGGGAGATGCGCTTCTGCTCAACGGAAACAATGCAAAGGTGAGCCGTTTCATGTTATTTTTACAAATTTATCATTCATAAATCATAACACATCCCCAGTATTTTTATATGGCAAGGAGATGATGGTACAGTAAGTGACCCGTCCCGCGACTTAGGCGCGCACGCACGTCCGCCCGATGCGTCGTGCGTCGCACGTCGCACGTCGCATCACTCCGCTCCCGTTGCCGTCCGCAGGCCACACAGTCATGTATCATCCCTGTACATGCCCCGTGCATATGCCCATAACTCCATCAGCGTGCAATACTAATAATACATGCACGGCCCCACGGGTAGCGTATAGTCCCGGGTCCACCGATGGTGGCCGTGCTGAGTCCCTACCGAGCCTGCGTACATGACCCAGCCATTGCGCTACCGAGCCTGCGTACATGACCCAGCCATTGCGCTACCGAGCCTGCGTACATGACCCAGCCATTGCGCTACCGAGCCTGCGTACATGACCCAGCCATTGCGCTACCGAGCCTGTGTACATGACCCAGCCATTGCGCTACCGAGCCTGCGTACATGACCCAGCCATTGCGCTACCGAGCCTGCATACATGACCCAGCCATTGCGCTACCGAGCCTGACGAGCCTAAAAATTCGCTAGAGCCTGCATACATGACCCAGAGAGCGGGAACGGGAGGAGCCCCGGTACGGCGGTCCGCCGCCGCCACCCCGCGCCCGCCGCGCCGCCGCCGCCGCCGCCGCCGCGCGGCGGCGGCGACCGTGAGCCGCCACGCGAAGGAGATCGCGACCGGGAGCGGGGAGATCGGGAGTGAGATCGCCAGTCGATGCGGGCCGCGGGGGGCCGCCGGCCATGCCACCACCTCCCCGGGGCCGGCCCCGCGGCGGTGACCGACCCGGACCACCCGGGGAGCGGGACCGGGAGGCGGGTCGCCGTCGCGGCGGCGGTGAAATGGAGTGGCCGCCGTAGCGCCGGTCCTCGGGCCGTCGGGCCCGTCGTCGTGCCAGCGGCCCATGGGTCGGCGGCCCTGGCAGGACACGGCAAGAAATACGGTAGGGCCCGTTGGGTGATCGCCCTCAAGCAACACACATTTGCTTATTGCCGCCCCTGCTCATAGTAATATGTATATAAGAGAGACAGCGAGAGAGAGAAAGACCCCACCTCGCCCCAATGTTTGGCTCAGATTGACCCCCATCAGGCCTACCCACCCACTCACCGGCGGTCCCCCCTCATCATCGTACCGCTGACGCTTGATGGGTCGGTCGTAGTCATCGTAGTAGTCCCCGCCGCCGTAGCGCCCGCCTCGTCCCCGCCCACGATAGCCGCCGGGCCCAAAGTCCCCGCGGCCGCCCCTGCCCCGGTAGCCGTACTCGCCGCGTCCATCACCGTAGTCGCCGTCATAGTAGCCCCCGCCACCCCGCCCCCCGTAGCTGCCCCGGCCGCGGTAGCCCCTGCGCGCACGCATGCACGGAGAGCAGATGCATCGGGTCCAGAGCCAGGTCAGGGCGGTCCTACCCAAAAACCCAAAGGCCTGCAACGAAAAATATACGGGGAGCAGGAATCGGCGTACGGCAGTTGGATCACACCCGCGAGTACCAGGTGCAGGGATGACACGAGGGCACGGGGTCTGCAGCGCAAGCAAGGTAGACCGCTGTGGGCAATGTCAGACCGCTACGTTGTGTATGGCATGGCAATGTGGGGATGGTGGGATCACGCGGCGCCGGCCCTCCACCCCTGCTGACCTGCTCGCCATTGTTGCGGTCGCCAATGTGCAGCACTGGCCGCACGCCGCTGCGGACCGCATCGAAGCGCCCGCGGGTCCGCAACGGGTGGCGAGGGCGAAGGCGAGGGCAGGGGCGAGGGCGAAGGCGACGGTGACGGCAACGGCGACGGCGGCGACGGGCTGGGCGAGCACCCGCAATGGCAGCGGGGGGCTGGGCTGTGCAGGCGCCGGCTGAGGTGCCCAGCCGTTGACCCCCGAGCTGCCGCGATGATCTGTGTGCAGGGCCGGCGACGGCGACGGCGGCGACAGGCTGGGCGAGCGCCCGCAATGGCATTGGGGGGCTGGGCTGCGCAGGCCACGGCTGAGGTGCCCAGCCTTTGACCCCCGAGCTGCCGCGACATGCTGTGGGCAGGGCGGGGAGCGGGGGGCTGGTCTGCGCAGGCGCCGGCTGAGGTGCCCAGCCTTTGACCCCATAGCTCCCGCGACGTGCTGTGGGCAGGGCTGGCGACAGCGACGGCGGCGACGGGCTGGGGGGGGGGGGGGGGGGGGGGGGGGGGGGGGGGGGGGGGGGGGGGGGGGGGGGCGGGACGGGCTGGGTGAGCGCTGCTTATGGCAGCGGGGGGCTGGGCTGTGCAGGCGACAGCTGAGGTGCCCAGCCTTTGACCCCCGAGCTGCCGCGACATGCTGTGGGCAGGGCCGGCGACGGCGACGGCGGCGACGGGCTGGGCGAGCGCTGCTTATGGCAGTGGGGGGCTGGGCTGCGCAGGCGACAGCTGAGGTGCCCAGCCTTTGACCCCCGAGCTGCCGCGACATGCTGTGGGCAGGGCCGGCGACGGCGACGGCGGCGACGGGCTGGGCGAGCGCCCGCAATGGCATTGGGGGGCTGGGCTGCGCAGGCCACGGCTGAGGTGCCCAGCCTTTGACCCCCGAGCTGCCGCGACGATCTGTGGGGAGGGCCGGCGACAGCGACGGCGGCGACAGGCTGGGCGAGCACTGCTTATGGCAGCCGGGGGCTGGTCTGCGCAGGCGCCGGCTGAGGTGCCCAGCCTTTGACCCCCGAGCTGCCGCGACATGCTGTGGGCAGGGCCGGCGACGGCGACGGCGGCGACGGGCTGGGCGAGCGCCCGCAATGGCATTGGGGGGCTGGGCTGCGCAGGCCACGGCTGAGGTGCCCAGCCTTTGACCCCCGAGCTGCCGCGACATGCTGTGGGCAGGGCCGGCGACGGCGACGGCGGCGACGGGCTGGGCGAGCGCTGCTTATGGCAGCGGGGGGCTGGTCTGCGCAGGCGCCGGCTGAGGTGCCCAGCCTTTGACCCCATAGCTCCCGCGACGTGCTGTGGGCAGGGCTGGCGACAGCGACGGCGGCGACGGGCTGGGCGAGCGCTGCTTATGGCAGTGGGGGGCTGGGCTGCGCAGGCCACGGCTGAGGTGCCCAGCCTTTGACCCCATAGCCTCCGCGACGTGCTGTGGGCAGGGCTGGCGACAGCGACGGCGGCGACGGGCTGGGCGAGCGCTGCTTATGGCAGCGGGGGGCTGGGCTGCGCAGGCGACAGCTGAGGTGCCCAGCCTTTGACCCCCGAGCTGCCGCGACATGCTGTGGGCAGGGCCGGCGACGGCGACGGCGGCGACGGGCTGGGCGAGCGCTGCTTATGGCAGTGGGGGGCTGGGCTGCGCAGGCGACAGCTGAGGTGCCCAGCCTTTGACCCCCGAGCTGCCGCGACATGCTGTGGGCAGGGCCGGCGACGGCGACGGCGGCGACGGGCTGGGCGAGCGCCCGCAATGGCATTGGGGGGCTGGGCTGCGCAGGCCACGGCTGAGGTGCCCAGCCTTTGACCCCCGAGCTGCCGCGACGATCTGTGGGGAGGGCCGGCGACAGCGACGGCGGCGACAGGCTGGGCGAGCACTGCTTATGGCAGCCGGGGGCTGGTCTGCGCAGGCACCGGCTGAGGTGCCCAGCCTTTGACCCCCGAGCTGCCGCGACATGCTGTGGGCAGGGCCGGCGACGGCGATGGCGGCGACGGGCTGGGCGAGCGCCCGCAATGGCATTGGGGGGCTGGGCTGCGCAGGCCACGGCTGAGGTGCCCAGCCTTTGACCCCCGAGCTGCCGCGACATGCTGTGGGCAGGGCCGGCGACGGCGACGGCGGCGACGGGCTGGGCGAGCGCTGCTTATGGCAGCGGGGGGCTGGTCTGCGCAGGCGCCGGCTGAGGTGCCCAGCCTTTGACCCCATAGCTCCCGCGACGTGCTGTGGGCAGGGCTGGCGACAGCGACGGCGGGGACGGGCTGGGCGAGCGCTGCTTATGGCAGTGGGGGGCTGGGCTGCGCAGGCCACGGCTGAGGTGCCCAGCCTTTGACCCCATAGCTCCCGCGACGTGCTGTGGGCAGGGCTGGCGACAGCGACGGCGGCGACGGGCTGGGTGAGCGCTGCTTATGGCAGCGGGGGGCTGGGCTGTGCAGGCGACAGCTGAGGTGCCCAGCCTTTGACCCCCGAGCTGCCGCGACATGCTGTGGGCAGGGCCGGCGACGGCGACGGCGGCGACGGGCTGGGCGAGCGCTGCTTATGGCAGTGGGGGCTGGGCTGCGCAGGCGACAGCTGAGGTGCCCAGCCTTTGACCCCCGAGCTGCCGCGACATGCTGTGGGCAGGGCCGGCGACGGCGACGGCGGCGACGGGCTGGGCGAGCGCTGCTTATGGCAGTGGGGGGCTGGGCTGCGCAGGCGACAGCTGAGGTGCCCAGCCTTTGACCCCCGAGCTGCCGCGACATGCTGTGGGCAGGGCCGGCGACGGCGACGGCGGCGACGGGCTGGGCGAGCGCCCGCAATGGCATTGGGGGGCTGGGCTGCGCAGGCCACGGCTGAGGTGCCCAGCCTTTGACCCCCGAGCTGCCGCGACGATCTGTGGGGAGGGCCGGCGACAGCGACGGCGGCGACAGGCTGGGCGAGCACTGCTTATGGCAGCCGGGGGCATGTCTGCGCAGGCGCCGGCTGAGGTGCCCAGCCTTTGACCCCCGAGCTGCCGCGACATGCTGTGGGCAGGGCCGGCGACGGCGACGGCGGCGACGGGCTGGGCGAGCGCCCGCAATGGCATTGGGGGGCTGGGCTGTGCAGGCGACAGCTGAGGTGCCCAGCCTTTGACCCCCGAGCTGCCGCGACATGCTGTGGGCAGGGCCGGCGACGGCGACGGCGGCGACGGGCTGGGCGAGCGCTGCTTATGGCAGCGGGGGCTGGTCTGCGCAGGCGCCGGCTGAGGTGCCCAGCCTTTGACCCCATAGCTCCCGCGACGTGCTGTGGGCAGGGCTGGCGACAGCGACGGCGGCGACGGGCTGGGCGAGCGCTGCTTATGGCAGTGGGGGGCTGGGCTGCGCAGGCCAAGGCTGAGGTGCCCAGCCTTTGACCCCATAGCTCCCGCGACGTGCTGTGGGCAGGGCTGGCGACAGCGACGGCGGCGACGGGCTGGGTGAGCGCTGCTTATGGCAGCGGGGGGCTGGGCTGCGCAGGCGACAGCTGAGGTGCCCAGCCTTTGACCCCCGAGCTGCCGCGACATGCTGTGGGCAGGGCCGGCGACGGCGACGGCGGCGACGGGCTGGGCGAGCGCTGCTTATGGCAGTGGGGGGCTGGGCTGCGCAGGCGACAGCTGAGGTGCCCAGCCTTTGACCCCCGAGCTGCCGCGACATGCTGTGGGCAGGGCCGGCGACGGCGACGGCGGCGACGGGCTGGGCGAGCACCCGCAATGGCATTGGGGGGCTGGGCTGCGCAGGCCACGGCTGAGGTGCCCAGCCTTTGACCCCCGAGCTGCCGCGACGTCCTGTGGGCAGGGCCGGCGACAGAGACGGCGGCGACGGGCTGGGTGAGCGCTGACAATTGCAGCGAGGGGCTGGATCCCCGACTTGAGCCTCGGCCCCCCAACCTCCGTCCCACGCCACCCATGCCGCTGGGGACCGCCCCGCCCCGCCCCGCCCTGCCCCGCCACGCCCCGCCACACCCCGCCCCATCCATCCACCACCACCCCTGAAGCCATGGATGCCAACCAAGACTCGTTGCTCGATTGTCACATCCACAGCCCCGAGAGCAGCAAGCTTCAGGTACCCGAAATGCAATAGTCCCTTTCACCAACACACGACCCGCTCGCCCAACCTATATCGATAGGTACTCACATGATGACCTACGTTGCTTATGGCATAGCAATGTGGGGATGGTGGGATCACGCGGCGCCGGCCCTCCACCCCTGCTGACCTGCTCGCCATTGTCGCGGTCGCCAATGTGCAGCACTGGCCGCACGCCGCTGCGGACCGCATCGAAGCGCCCGCGGGTCCGCAACGGGTGGCGAAGGTGGCAGGGGCGAGGGCGAAGGCGACGGTGACGGCAACGGCGACGGCGGCGACGGGCTGGGCGAGCACCCGCAATGGCAGCGGGGGGCTGGGCTGTGCAGGCGCCGGCTGAGGTGCCCAGCCGTTGACCCCCGAGCTGCCGCGATGATCTGTGTGCAGGGCCGGCGACGGCGACGGCGGCGACAGGCTGGGCGAGCGCCCGCAATGGCATTGGGGGGCTGGGATGCGCAGGCCACGGCTGAGGTGCCCAGCCTTTGACCCCCGAGCTGCCGCGACATGCTGTGGGCAGGGCCGGCGACGGCGACGGCGGCGACGGGCTGGGTGAGCGCCCGCAATGGCAGCGGGGGGCTGGGCTGCACAGGCGACGGCTGAGGTGCCCAGCCTTTGACCCCAGAGCTCCCGCAACGTGCTGTGGGCAGGGCCGGCGACGGCAACAGCGGCGACGGGCTGGGCGAGTGCCCGCAATGGCAGTGGGGGGCTGGGCTGCACAGGCGACGGCTGAGGTGCCTAGCCTTTAACCCCCGAGCTGCCGCGACATGCTGTGGGCAGGGCCGGCGACGGCAACAGCGGCGACGGGCTGGGCGAGCGCCCGCAATGGCTGCGGGGGCCTGGGCTGCGCAGGCGCCGGCTGAGGTGCCCAGCCTTTGACCCCATAGCTCCCGCGACCTGCTGTGGTCAGGGCCGGCGACAGCAACGGCGGCAACGGGCTGGGCGAGCGCCCGCAATGGCAGCGGGGGGCTGGGCTGCGCAGGCGCCGGCCTGAGGTGCCCAGCCTTTCACCCCATAGCTCCCGCGACATGCTGTGGGCAGGGCCGGCGACGGCGACGGCGGTGACGGGCTGGGTGAGCGCCCGCAATGGCTGCGGGGGGCTGGGCTGTGCAGGCGCCGGCTGAGGTGCCCAGCCTTTGACCCCCGAGCTGCCGCGACCTGCTGTGGGCAGGGCCAGCGACGGTGAAGGCGGCGACAGGCTGGGCGAGCACTGCTCATGGCAATGGGGGGCTGGGCTGCGCAGGCCACAGCTGAGGTGCCCAGCCTTTGACCCCATAGCTCCCGCGACGTGCTGTGGGCAGGGCCGGCGACGGCGACGGCGGTGACGGGCTGGGCGAGCGCCCGCAATGGCTGCGGGGGGCTGGGCTGCGCAGGCGCCGGCTGAGGTGCCCAGCCTTTGACCCCATAGCTCCCGCGACATGCTGTGGGCAGGGCTGGCGACGGCAACGGCGCCGACGGGCTGGGCGAGTGCCCGCAATGGCAGCGGGGGGCTGGGCTGCGCAGGCGCCGGCCTGAGGTGCCCAGCCTTTCACCCCATAGCTCCCGCGACCTGCTGTGGGCAGGGCCGGCAATGGCAACAGCGGCGACGGGCTGGGCGAGTGCCCGCAATGGCAGCGGGGGGCTGGGCTGTGCAGGCGCCGGCTGAGGTGCCCAGCCTTTGACCCCAGAGCTGCCGCGACCTGCTGTGGGCAGGGCCAGCGACGGTGAAGGCGGCGACAGGCTGGGCGAGCACTGCTCATGGCAATGGGGGGCTGGGCTGCGCAGGCCACAGCTGAGGTGCCCAGCCTTTGACCCCATAGCTCCCGCGACGTGCTGTGGGCAGGGCCGGCGACGGCGACGGCGGTGACGGGCTGGGCGAGCGCCCGCAATGGCTGCGGGGGGCTGGGCTGCGCAGGCGCCGGCTGAGGTGCCCAGCCTTTGACCCCATAGCTCCCGCGACATGCTGTGGGCAGGGCTGGCGACGGCAACGGCGCCGACGGGCTGGGCGAGCGCCCGCAATGGCTGCGGGGGCCTGGGCTGCACAGGCGCCGGCTGAGGTGCCCAGCCTTTGACCCCCGAGCTGCCGCGACCTGCTGTGGGCAGGGCCAGCGACGGTGAAGGCGGCGACAGGCTGGGCGAGCACTGCTCATGGCAATGGGGGGCTGGGCTGCGCAGGCCACAGCTGAGGTGCCCAGCCTTTGACCCCATAGCTCCCGCGACGTGCTGTGGGCAGGGCCGGCGACGGCGACGGCGGTGACGGGCTGGGCGAGCGCCCGCAATGGCTGCGGGGGGCTGGGCTGCGCAGGCGCCGGCTGAGGTGCCCAGCCTTTGACCCCATAGCTCCCGCGACATGCTGTGGGCAGGGCTGGCGACGGCAACGGCGCCGACGGGCTGGGCGAGTGCCCGCAATGGCAGCGGGGGGCTGGGCTGCGCAGGCGCCGGCCTGAGGTGCCCAGCCTTTCACCCCATAGCTCCCGCGACCTGCTGTGGGCAGGGCCGGCAATGGCAACAGCGGCGACGGGCTGGGCGAGTGCCCGCAATGGCAGCGGGGGGCTGGGCTGTGCAGGCGCCGGCTGAGGTGCCCAGCCTTTGACCCCATAGCTCCCGCGACATGCTGTGGGCAGGGCCGGCGACAGCAACGGCGGCAACGGGCTGGGCGAGCGCCCGCAATGGCAGCGGGGGCTGGGCTGCGCAGGCGCCGGCCTGAGGTGCCCAGCCTTTCACCCCATAGCTCCCGCGACATGCTGTGGGCAGGGCCAGCGACGGCGACGGCGGTGACGGGCTGGGCGAGCGCCTGCAATGGCTGCGGGGGCCTGGGCTGCGCAGGCGCCGGCTGAGGTGCCCAGCCTTTGACCCCCGAGCTGCCGCGACGTGCTGTGGGCAGGGCCGGCGACGGCAACGGCGGTGATGGGCTGGGCGAGTTGATTAGCATCGGCTTGGCCTGTGTGAGGTGTTGGCTGGGACAAAGCCATGGCGTTGTACAGCAGTTGATGACTTGTGGAAGGTCTTGGGTTCGATCAGCATGTTTTTCATATCTATCTGTACGTATGGGCCATCATCTATGACAGGTAGGTCATGGTGTGCGTCTGTGATATGCAGCATGATATGCCGTACGTTCAGCATGCAGAACGTACTGCAGAAAGACCTGTGTGTGTATGGACTCGTGAGGCTATCCGCCGTACGTTCAGCATGCAGAACGTACTGCAGGCGTGTATGTATGTATGATGGACAGGGCAGGGGTTTAGGGGCGCCCCAGCCATGTATGTGCCTGCTGCCTGGCCGGGGGATTTTTTTGCGTGAACTATACGGCAATAATAATTGTGGCCCTTGCATGGCATCGCTCTGTTCCTTGGGGCTGCGTGCGTGTGAGGAACGGTGGTTGTGTCTCGTGATGCATGGTTGGAGTCCTAGGTCCTAGGTTCGAGCACCACGGGCGCATTGTTCCCTCTATTACCTCATCACTCGCCTCATCAGTGTAAACCTTTGACCCCAGAGCTCCCGCAACGTGCTGTGGACAGGGCCATCGTCAGCGATGGTGGCGACGGGCTGGGCGAGTGCCCGCAATGGCAGTGGGGGGCTGGGCTGCACAGGCGACGGCTGAGGTGCCTAGCCTTTAACCCCCGAGCTGCCGCGACATGCTGTGGGCAGGGCCGGCGACGGCAACAGCGGTGACGGGCTGGGCGAGTGCCCGCAATGGCAGCGGGGGGCTGGGCTGTGCAGGCGCCGGCTGAGGTGCCCAGCCTTTGACCCCATAGCTCCCGCGACCTGCTGTGGTCAGGGCCGGCGACAGCAACGGCGGCAACGGGCTGGGCGAGCGCCCGCAATGGCAGCGGGGGGCTGGGCTGCGCAGGCGCCGGCCTGAGGTGCCCAGCCTTTCACCCCATAGCTCCCGCGACATGCTGTGGGCAGGGCCGGCGACGGCGACGGCGGTGACGGGCTGGGTGAGCGCCCGCAATGGCTGCGGGGGCCTGGGCTGCGCAGGCGCCGGCTGAGGTGCCCAGCCTTTGACCCCCGAGCTGCCGCGAAGTGCTGTGGGCAGGGCCGGCGACGGCAACGGCGGTGATGGGCTGGGCGAGCGCCCGCAATGGCAGCGGGGGGCTGGGCTGCACAGGCGACGGCTGAGGTGCCCAGCCTTTGACCCCAGAGCTGCCGCGACCTGCTGTGGGCAGGGCCAGCGACGGTGAAGGCGGCGACAGGCTGGGCGAGCACTGCTCATGGCAATGGGGGGCTGGGCTGCGCAGGCCACAGCTGAGGTGCCCAGCCTTTGACCCCATAGCTCCCGCGACGTGCTGTGGGCAGGGCCGGCGACGGCGACGGCGGTGACGGGCTGGGCGAGCGCCCGCAATGGCTGCGGGGGGCTGGGCTGCGCAGGCGCCGGCTGAGGTGCCCAGCCTTTGACCCCCGAGCTGCCGCGACCTGCTGTGGGCAGGGCCAGTGACGGTGAAGGCGGCGACAGGCTGGGCGAGCACTGCTCATGGCAATGGGGGGCTGGGCTGCGCAGGCCACAGCTGAGGTGCCCAGCCTTTGACCCCATAGCTCCCGCGACGTGCTGTGGGCAGGGCCGGCGACGGCGACGGCGGTGACGGGCTGGGCGAGCGCCCGCAATGGCTGCGGGGGGCTGGGCTGCGCAGGCGCCGGCTGAGGTGCCCAGCCTTTGACCCCATAGCTCCCGCGACATGCTGTGGGCAGGGCTGGCGACGGCAACGGCGCCGACGGGCTGGGCGAGTGCCCGCAATGGCAGCGGGGGGCTGGGCTGCGCAGGCGCCGGCCTGAGGTGCCCAGCCTTTCACCCCATAGCTCCCGCGACCTGCTGTGGGCAGGGCCGGCAATGGCAACAGCGGCGACGGGCTGGGCGAGTGCCCGCAATGGCAGCGGGGGGCTGGGCTGTGCAGGCGCCGGCTGAGGTGCCCAGCCTTTGACCCCATAGCTCCCGCGACATGCTGTGGGCAGGGCCGGCGACAGCAACGGCGGCAACGGGCTGGGCGAGCGCCCGCAATGGCAGCGGGGGCTGGGCTGCGCAGGCGCCGGCCTGAGGTGCCCAGCCTTTCACCCCATAGCTCCCGCGACATGCTGTGGGCAGGGCCAGCGACGGCGACGGCGGCAACGGGCTGGGCGAGCGCCTGCAATGGCTGCGGGGGCCTGGGCTGCGCAGGCGCCGGCCTGAGGTGCCCAGCCTTTGACCCCTGAGCTGCCGCGACGTGCTGTGGGCAGGGCCGGCGACGGCGACGGCGGTGATGGGCTGGGCGAGCGCCCGCAATGGCAGCGGGGGGCTGGGCTGCACAGGCGACGGCTGAGGTGCCCAGCCTTTGACCCCAGAGCTGCCCCACCCCGCCCCCGCCCGCCCCGCCCGCCCCGCCCCGCCCCGCCCCGCCCCGCCCGCCCCGCCCGCCCGCCGCCGCCGCCCCCGCCCCGCCAGGGTGGCTATCTTATTTTTGGGAGTATCTACGGCCAGAGATACACCTGGCTTCGAAACGCTGAAAGTATCTGTCTATGGGGAGATATTTCCAACTGGAAACGGCCCGAAGTATCTACAGAGGGCATCGGACAGGGCGCAACATTGATGGAAATCTTCCACGAACCGAACCCATTAGTGCATCACCTAGCCATAGATGACTGCAGACGGCGAGAACCGACCCCGGGTGGGAGATATCGGGGACCCCATCACTCGTCCGAGTATATGTCAACGGGAAGATATCATGTCCCACACGAGGGGTCAAAGTATCTTAAACTCCATGTTTTGGCAGGCCAAAAGTATCTAAAATTTCAGAAGTTTTTCGGCGGAATAGATATTTATATCTTAAGATAGCCACCCTGCGCCCCGCCCCGCCCCACCTCGCCCCATCCATCCACCACCGCCCCCAAAGCCATGGATGCCAACCAAGACTCGTTGCTCGATTGTCACATCCACAGCCCCGAGAGCAGCAAGCTTCAGGTACCGAAACGCAAAAGTCCCTTTCACCAACACACGGCCCCTCGCCCAACCTATATTGATAGGTACTCACATGATGACCCCGCGAGGTCTGCGGGATCAGATGTCACCAGCCCTCCACCCTGCTGACCTGCTCTGTCACCGTCGCCATATCCAATGTGCAGTGCCGGCCGCACGCTGCCAGGGTCGCATCAAACCGCCCACAGATCTGCAACGGGCTGGGCGAGCGCCCGCAATGGCAGCGGGGGGCTGGGCTGCGCAGGCGCCGGCCTGAGGTGCCCAGCCTTTGACCCCATAGCTCCCGCGATGTGCTGTGGGCAGGGCCGGCTACGGCAACATCGGCAACGGGCTGGACGAGCGCCCGCAATGGCAGCGGGGGCTGGGCTGCGCAGGTGCAGGCTGAGGTGCCCAGCCTTTGACCCCCGAGCTGCCGCGACGATCTGTGGGCAGGGCCGGCGTTGGCGACGGTGGCGACAGGCTGGGTGAGCGCCCACAATGGCAGCGGGGGGCTGGGCTGCGCAGGCGCTGGCTGAGGTGCCCAGCCTTTGACCCCATAGCTCCCGCGATGTGCTGTGGGCAGGGCTGGCAACCGCGACGGCGGCGACGGGCTGGGCGAGCACCCGCAATGGCAGCGGGGTGCTGGGCTGCACAGGCGCCGGCTGAGGTGCCCAGCCTTTGACCCCCGAGCTGCCGCGACGTGCTGTGGGCAGGGCCGGCGACGGTGAAGGCGGTGATGGGCTGGGCGAGCGCCCGCAATGGCAGCGGGGGGCTGGGCTGCACAGGCGACGGCTGAGGTGCCCAGCCTTTGACCCCCGAGCTGCCGCGACCTGCTGTGGGCAGGGCCGGCGACGGCGATGGCGGTGACGGGCTGGGCGAGTGCCCGCAATGGCTGCGGGGGGCTGGGCTGCGCAGGCGCCGGCTGAGGTGCCCAGCCTTTGACCCCATAGCTCCCGCGACATGCTGTGGGCAGGGCTGGCGACGGCAACGGCGCCGACGGGCTGGGCGAGCGCCCGCAATGGCAGCGGGGGCTGGGCTGCACAGGCGACGGTTGAGGTGCCCAGCCTTTGACCCCCGAGCTGCCGCGACCTGCTGTGGGCAGGGCCGGCAATGGCAACAGCGGCGACGGGCTGGGCGAGTGCCCGCAATGGCAGCGGGGGGCTGGGCTGCGCAGGCGCCGGCCTGAGGTGCCCAGCCTTTGACCCCATAGCTCCCGCGATGTGCTGTGGGCAGGGCCGGCTACGGCAACATCGGCAACGGGCTGGACGAGCGCCCGCAATGGCAGCGGGGGGCTGGGCTGCGCAGGTGCAGGCTGAGGTGCCCAGCCTTTGACCCCCGAGCTGCCGCGACGATCTGTGGGCAGGGCCGGCGTTGGCGACGGTGGCGACAGGCTGGGTGAGCGCCCACAATGGCAGCGGGGGGCTGGGCTGCGCAGGCGCTGGCTGAGGTGCCCAGCCTTTGACCCCATAGCTCCCGCGATGTGCTGTGGGCAGGGCTGGCGACCGCGACGGCGGCGACGGGCTGGGCGAGCACCCGCAATGGCAGCGGGGTGCTGGGCTGCACAGGCGCCGGCTGAGGTGCCCAGCCTTTGACCCCCGAGCTGCCGCGACGTGCTGTGGGCAGGGCCGGCGACGGTGAAGGCGGTGATGGGCTGGGCGAGCGCCCGCAATGGCAGCGGGGGGCTGGGCTGCACAGGCGACGGCTGAGGTGCCCAGCCTTTGACCCCCGAGCTGCCGCGACCTGCTGTGGGCAGGGCCGGCGACGGCGATGGCGGTGACGGGCTGGGCGAGTGCCCGCAATGGCTGCGGGGGGCTGGGCTGCGCAGGCGCCGGCTGAGGTGCCCAGCCTTTGACCCCATAGCTCCCGCGACATGCTGTGGGCAGGGCTGGCGACGGCAACGGCGCCGACGGGCTGGGCGAGCGCCCGCAATGGCAGCGGGGGGCTGGGCTGCACAGGCGACGGTTGAGGTGCCCAGCCTTTGACCCCCGAGCTGCCGCGACCTGCTGTGGGCAGGGCCGGCAATGGCAACAGCGGCGACGGGCTGGGCGAGTGCCCGCAATGGCAGCAGGGGGCTGGGCTGTGCAGGCGCCGGCTGAGGTGCCCAGCCTTTGACCCCATAGCTCCCGCGACATGCTGTGGGCAGGGCCGGCGACAGCAACGGCGGCAACGGGCTGGGCGAGCGCCCGCAATGGCAGCGGGGGGCTGGGCTGCGCAGGCGCCGGCCTGAGGTGCCCAGCCTTTCACCCCATAGCTCCCGCGACATGCTGTGGGCAGGGCCGGCGACGGCGACGGCGGTGACGGGCTGGGCGAGCGCCCGCAATGGCTGCGGGGGCCTGGGCTGCGCAGGCGCCGGCTGAGGTGCCCAGCCTTTGACCCCATAGCTCCCGCGACATGCTGTGGGCAGGGCCGGTGACAGCAACGGTGGCAACGGGCTGGGCGAGCGCCCGCAATGGCAGCGGGGGCTGGGCTGCGCAGGCGCCGGCCTGAGGTGCCCAGCCTTTCACCCCATAGCTGCGGAACGGCGGCGCTCCCTGCCGCCGGCCCCACCGCCGCCGCCGCCAAAGCATGCGGCGTCGCCTCTTCCCCAAGCACCACGCCAACCTCGCCGCCGCGGCCCCCCGACATCCGCTCCGAAGCGAGCGGCCCAGGGGCTGGCAAGGTGCCGCCGCCGCGGCCGCGGCCGCCGCTGCCGCCGTTCCGCAGCCTTGGAGGCTGCGGCCCTGGCGCCTATGGATGGCGGAATGGGTTGGCTGGATGGCAGCGCCGACTCGCAGCCAGAGCGCGCCGCCAGTACCCTTGCCGCCACGTCCGCAGGCAGTGGCGGCCGCGGCCGCGGCGGCGGCACCTTGCCAGCCCCTGGGCCGCTCGCTTCGGAGCAGATGCCGGGGGGCCGCGGCGGCGAGGATGGCATGGTGCTTGGGGGCAGAGGCGACGCCGCAGGCTTCGGCGGCGGCGGCGGCGGTGGGGCCGGCGGCAGGGAGCGCCACCGTTCCGCAGCCTTGGAGGCTGCGATCGAGGAGGTGCTCACGGTGCGGGTGCCCGGACACGCAGAAGCAGCGGACACAACACCAACGGATGCAGTGGGGGTGCCGGGAGGCACAGCATCAGCGGAGGCAACGGCAACGGACACAACATCAAGGAAAGCACTCCCACTGGGAGCGGCAGCTGCACAGGCGACGGCTGAGGTGCCCAGCCTTTGACCCCAGAGCTGCCCCACCCCGCCCCGCCCCGCCCCGCCCCGCCCGCCCCGCCCCGCCCCACCCCGCCCCGCCCCGCCCCGCCCCACCCCGCCCCGCCCCGCCCCGCCCCGCCCCGCCCCGCCCCGCCCCGCCCCGCCCCACCTCGCCCCATTCATCCACCACCGCCCCAAAGCCATGGATGCCAACCAAGACCTGTGCTCGATTGTCACATCCACAGCCCCGAGAGTAGCAAGCTTCAGGTACCGAAACGCAAAAGTCCCTTTCACCAACACACGGCCCGCTCGCCCAACCTATATTGATAGGTACTCACATGATGACCCCGCGAGGTCTGCGGGATCACATGTCACCGGCCCTCCACCCTGCTGACCTGCTCCGTCACCGTCGCCATATCCAATGTGCAGTGCCGGCTGCACGCTGCCAGGGACGCATCAAACCGCCCACAGATCTGCAACGGGTGGCAAAGGCGGCAGGGGTGAGGGTGAAGGCGGAGGCACAGGATCCCCAGCCTGAGACTCGGCCCCCAATCTCCCACACCGCCCATGCCCCGCCCCGCCCCGCCCCGCCCCACCCCGCCCCGCCCCGCCCCGCCCCGCCCCACCCCGCCCCGCCCCGCCCCGCCCCGCCCCGCCCCGCCCCGCCCCGCCCCGCCCCGCCCCACCCCGCCCCGCCCGCCCCGCCCCGCCCCACCCCGCCCCGCCCCGCCCCGCCCCGCCCCATCCATCCACCACCGCCCCCGAAGCCACAGATGCCAACCAAGGCTCGTTCCTCGATATTCACATCCACAGCCCCGAGAGCGGCAAGCTTCAGGTACCCAAACCATATTGACCCTTTCACCCACAAATGGCCCGCTCGCCCAACCACTATTGAAAGGTACTGAAACAAATCGCACCTTCATTGGCAGGATCCCCAGCAGGATCCCCGACTTGAGCCTCAGCCCCCCAACCTCCCGCGCGGCTCATGCTGCTGGGGACCATGTTGAATGGGCCCACGGGTCTGCAACATGGAAAACGTGGGGAGCAGGGGCCGGCATACATCACCTGGATCACGCCCGCGGACATGGGGTGCAAGAGTGACATGAGGGCACGGGGTCCACACATGCAACGCACAGTGCTGCAGGAAATGGCAGACCGCTACCTCAGCATTCATTCACGTGCATTCAGACTCTCAATAGTCACTTATTAACAGTTCCTCACGTCATACAAAGGGTGAAGGCCCCTGGAGCTGCTCGCCAAGGTGTGAAATTCATAAAAATCTGTCAGGGAAATGGTTGCGGGAGGGTTGGGTTCGGTTAGGGTTCGGTTTGGGTTCGGTTTGGGGTTTCAGTATGGTTTGCTTAGGGTTTGCGGTTTCGGTTCGGTTTTCGTGCCGGTTGCCCGGGGGCTTAGTTCACACCCAGCCCGAATGCCATTGACCTTCTGACAAGTTGCACGTTGCAAAGTGGCTGAACCTGGTCACATGATGGTCTTCTGGAATACTCTCTCGTTCACAAAATGTTTGTAGTTGATGCCTGCACTGCAGATGGTGCTTACCATTACTTAATTTCCAGTGGAGACGATGGACCACACGTGTGCTATCCAGACAACCCCAACACCTGCACACGGCAGTAAAGGGAACATTTGCATCAGCATTTCATTGGCTTAGGATGCCATAGAATCAGGTCCGGAAAAGAAGAACGCACTGCAACGTTGGAATGTTAGGATCTACATACCTTCTTGCTGACTGCCAAGCTGTCCAGGCCCAGCTTCCATAAATGAGTTCAGGTTAACAATAAGTAAGTACTACAATACAATAGTGCTAAAGGAAAGAACGCAGCCCTAGCACTGACCAGTCTCAGTTCCGTTTACAAGAAGATTGCTTGGTATGCTAGATAAGCAAGCTTACTGTAAATGTGTGTGGAGTATTACTAAGTAGCTCACCTTCCATGTTGTAAATTTATCAGTTGAGACGTGACTGTCGTAACTTGTACAACGGAGGATCCCTTTTCAGCGGGTGGTGGTGGGCAGGCGTCGGGTCACCATACAGCGACGCAGCCGTCCAAGGCAGGTTCGGATGGCTTGGGTGCAGGGCTGCGTGCTTGTACAGCAGAGCCATACGCAGCTGCTGAGGGGCCGGGCGTTGCCACACATTCACGTCCTGCAGATCCCTTTCCGGTGGGTAATGGTGGGCCGGCCCTGGGTCGCCGTACAGAGGAGCGACAGACGACCACTGGTTCTGATGGCTTGGGTGCAGGGTTGTGTGCTCGTGTAGCAGAGCCATACGCAGCTGGTGAGGGCCAGGCATTAACGCACGTTCGCGTCCCGCAGATCCCTACTTGGTGAATGGAGCCAGTGTTTCAGTAAATCCACAAAGCCAATATTATTCGCGGCCGCGTACTGATTATTTACACCCGCACGATGTGTTAGAGAAACGCCGTCGGTTTGATTTGGAGGAGTTCGTTTGGGAGTCCGAGCGCATGGCACAAAAGTGCAGGTAGTGAGTGCAACGGTTTCGCGGCTGCGCGTGCCGTACGTCGCCACCAAGGGACGTACGGCGAGACTGTGCTAGGCAAAGTAGTGAAGGTGATTGGGGATGGTTGGGTTGCGGATCGGGTGATGACCTCCATGACTTGGGCGATGCGTTGGTGCACGTGCAGGGCAGGGGGGCGTGCTTGCGACATGCAACCCTGGCTGCTATCTGATGGTTTGCAACGGTTTCGCGGCTGCGCGTGCCGTACGTCGCCACCAAGGGACGTACGGCGAGACTGTGCTAGGCAAAGTAGTGAAGGAGATTGGGGATGGTTGGGTTGCGGATCGGGTGATGACCTCCATGACTTGGGCGATGCGTTGGTGCACGTGCAGGGCAGGGGGGCGTGCTTGCGACATGCAACCCTGGCTGCTATCTGATGGTTTGCAACGGTTTCGCGGCTGCGTGTGCCGTACGTCGCCACCAAGGGACGTACGGCGAGACTGTGACATGCGCGCATCTAGTATTTTTCTGTTGGGATACGTCAGCATGGTGGTGTTGAGAAACAGGAGTTTGTTTGGGTGTCCGAGCGCATGGCACAAAAGTGCAGGTGGTGAGTGCAAGTGCAAGTTGGTGGTGTACGGCAACAACGTAGTATTGCACTTGGTGAGGAGGAGAGATGGCTGTTTGTGCTGATTAGTAATGCGTTTGTATCTTGTGGATGATCATCGCAGTAATCGGTTAAGAGGGCTGCGGGTAAATACAGTTGTGAGGACCGGGTAGTCTGGGCTTGCTACTCGCTCGCACCGGTGCGCCACAACCGCCCATAATATATTCATCTCACGGTGCAGCGACTGAATTGATCTATTTCTCAATGATTGCATAGTTTCATGTTTTTGTTGGGGACATTGCCTCCTCCTCGGTTTTGCTTTCATTTTTGCTCAGTCCGTTCCTAGAGCTTCGAGCCGAAGACACTGCTCCCTGGATTCCATTTTGCTATGAAAATGAATGTCAGAGAGCTTATCCAAGAAGACCTGGATGGACGGACAGTTTAACTTTCATAACGGTTGGGGTACGGTTGGTTACTGTTGTACACCGTCGTGAGCGAATTATTGAAGTCTTGCCTGAGCAACAGTCAGGCTCTGTAACAAATTTCCTATAACATATAATTGGTGTATTGTTCATTTAATAATGCTCATTGCGAAAGGCGACTACTATTGTGTTTGAATTGCGCGCGCAAACCTCATGGGCCAACTAGAGCCAACACACCGCCACCTAATGCTAAGCCATTTACAATCTCTTAGCCAATGCAATGGTGAAGAAGTCAAGAGCAGCCAAGAAGCCTCCTGTCTGCTTGGAAAGGGTGCTCAAACAGTGCAAGTGAAACTGCTGGCGTAGTGAGGTAAGAAGCTGATTCACGCATGCTTACAAGATGTCTGGACATGAAATTGAAGTCTAGCTGAATTGGATTGGTATTTTCCTCCGCACTGTAGGAAAAGGTCGGCGGCGATGGGAGCTGTTCCGTTCGCAAGGGCTTCTCCAGGTCAAACTCGGTGGCCACAATGCTGTGGGTCTTCAAGCTATTGGTTTTGGTTTGCAGAATGAATGATCATTCCATCTATGTGGACATAGGATGCTTGCTCGGACGGTGGGTACATTCGAGCATTTAAACTTGTTTTTTTGCAGAAACCATTTGCCGTCAGCTTATGTTGATAGGTATTTGCAAATGTATGTGTGATCTGTTATCTAGACGTAAGCAAATATGGTCTTTGTCATTTCCACAGAAGTGTGTTATGTGTTCATGTTGTGACCGACGACCGTCCTCTCCTCTCCGTTACAATCATATTGCAGGACCATGGTGCAAGCCATAAAGTAGATCAACGTAGCACGATGTATCGGGGTGGAGCTGGTGGGTGACGTGCTTTACAAGTCCAAACAGGTCATACCGCTTTTTTTGCGAGCAGACACCGGGGATGGTGGGCAACCTACACCGGTTTTGCACCAGAGGATAAGATGGCCACAGCTCGCCTCATCATGGCCACCCCAACTCGGTGGGTATGTACGACACATGCACGACACATGCACCCATATCACTTGCATGCCGCCAGGCCACCTCCAACACTTTCACCCTACTGTGCGCCCACCCCATGACATGTTAAGACCTCAACCACCATATTGACGCACCCTTGATGATTTGTCTAGCACCATTCCGTCGGTTGTCTAGTGCAGTGCGTTCTATGAACCTATGTTTCACTCTTCAGGCATGTCTCTTACAGGCATGACCTTGTATGCGTATCACAACACCATTTGTGTTCACCATGACATACCACCCATTACCAACGTGTTCACCCTCACAGGCAGTCGTGATTGTGGAGAAGGATCAAGGCGGAGATGTGGTGGCTGTCGAGCTGATGGAGGGCATGGGCTTCCGTGGCTTCAAGTGTGTGGGCTCCAGAACCATGGTCATGGTCCGAAGGGACAGGCGGTGTAAAATGCCAGCATTCAGCTTGTATGGTAAGTGTCGTACGTTACACATGCAGTTTGTACGGAGCGCGCGCGCGCGTGGCGGGAAGCGGCATGCCGCCGTCCCTCGCCCCTGGAGTGATGGGGCGTGGCGTGGCGCGACACCGCCGCGGTGACCAACCCCACCGTCCCATACCGCTGTCCCTCGCCCATGGAGTGTTGGGGCTGGGGTGTCGGGATGGAGTCGCCGCCGACACCAATGCCGCCGTCCCACGCCGCCGTCCGTCACCCGTGGCGGGAACCCTAGTGCAACCAACCCCCAGCCATGCAACCGTCCTCCCCCGTGGAGTGTTGGGGCGTGGCGGGGCGTGGCGGGATGTTGTTGATCTGATTCTTTTTCTCGCGCAACGTGGAAATGTTTTCTACCAGCTGGGAAATGTTAAAAACATTCATTTTAAAAAGGTGTCATTTTAGTCTAAGGGACAGGCAGTATAAAATGCCAGCATTCAGCTTGTACGGTAAGTGTCGTACGTTACACATGCAGTTTGTACGGTAAGTGTCGTACGTTACACATGCAGTTTGTACGGAGCGCGCGCGCGCGTGGCGGGAAGCGGCATGCCGCCGTCCCTCGCCCCTGGAGTGATGGGGCGTGGCGTGGCGTGACACCGCCGCGGTGACCAACCCCACCGTCCCATACCGCTGTCCCTCGCCCATGGAGTGTTGGGGCTGGGGTGTCGGGATGGAGTCGCCGCCGACACCAATGCCGCCGTCCCATGCCGCCGTCCGTCACCCGTGCGGGAACCCTAGTGCAACCAACCCCCAGCCATGCAACCGTCCTCCCCCGTGGACTGTTGGGGCGTGGCGGGGCGCGACACCGCCGCGGTGACCAACCCCACCGTCCCACGCCGCCGTCCCTCGCCCGTGAGTGTTGGGGTGTGGCGTGGCGGGACACCGCCGCCGACACCAATGCCGCCGTCCCACGCCGCTGTCCCTCCCCGCCCCCTGCATGCAGTACGTGCCCATTGAGGGGTTCGACAACAAGGTCAACACCCATGGCGATGTACAGAACAAGTTCACCTTCGAGCCATCCCGCTACCAGATGGACAAGGGTGCCGGCACCGGCCTGTGCGCGTCTCACACGAGGGTGTCAGGGCGGGGAAGTGGAGGTCACCATGCCTGCGCCATCATAGCCTACAGGGGTATTGTGTTTACAGCTGGGTTTAATGTATGTGTGATCCGGCTTTCAAGCGCGTGCGATCCAGTTTTAGACCGTGCACGCGAGTTGGGTTTAATGCGTGCGAGCCATGTCTCAGTGCCTAGTGTCAGGTTCTCGGGTTTATGTGTCTTGTGCATTTTATCATGTACGACGTTCGTACGAGGGTCATGGGCCTTTGCTTTGGGAGTCGCGGCGTAATGAATGCTGTTTTTGGTATTATTAAATTACCAGTGTTTGTTATGAGCTGCAGCAGCAGCAGCAGCAGCAGCAGCAGTTGATAGGAAATGGTGGATGTGAGTGGATGGTGTGAGGTGAATGGGTGATCACGGCACCAGGCAGATAGATCCATCGATGATTAGATAAGTGCGGGCAGGTTGCGTGCGTGTTGGTGTGGATGTGCCTGTGTGTGCACACACTTGGCGTTTGGGTGCAAGGCAAGGTACTTGTGTGTGTGTGTGTGGTGTGGGGTGGTTGTGTGTGGTGTGTGTGTGTGTGTGTGTGTGTGTGTGTGTGTGTGTGTGTGTGTGTGTGTGTGTGTGTGTGTGTGTGTGTGGAGCACACACTTGTACATGCACGCACGCACAGGTGCACACACAGGTACCTTGGCACCTTGGTAATGGTAATAATGGATGGTTATGACACGTCTTTCACCCATTAGTCCCAGCGACCTTGCGAACAGTACACGATGGCGGCAACTCGTGAGCACCCAACGTGTGTGACAGAACAGCGACAGGGAATACACTCATTCAGCATCACGTTGCTTTCCTATTATAAATTATTGGACTTGTCGAACAGACTGAAACGCCGTAGTCTGCACACACCGTGTTGACATTGCGACACGCCACCGACACCAGCAGGGCGGCAGCTTCAAGGAACAACTAGGTGTTCTTTCCTTCTAAGGTGTATACGTGTATATATATTTTCATTACATGCACAAGCATAGTACGCACACAGGAAGTACCTGTGAAGCATTTTGGAAACTAGCAACACTAGAAACGATGAATGGAAAAGCAAGCTTTGTATATCTAAAGGTCATAACAAATAACTTAAATGCAAACCTAAACTTGGGTGCGCTGTGCTGCATGCTGTGTCCACCACGTGCACGCACGTGGTGCTGCGTCTCGGCCAGCGGCGACAACAGCGAAGACGATGAAACTGAACAAAGGGCACGCCGTTAAATTATTACTTGGAATAATTTTATTATTCGTTACATTCATTAACGGCAATAACGCCTGCTGCAACAACGAGTGAGCGCCATCATACGGTAGCCGCGAGCCGGACCCACCGAACAGCAAAATCTTACACCTACAAAATGATCATATCAATACACTTGTTACAATACGTACATGATTCCTATATTTACGGATTTGTAAACAAACAAGAAACGAATACAAAAAATCCAAAAAAACGCAACGGAAACACGGCGCACTGCATTTTTCCGGACGAATCCGAAAACCAAAATACAGACGACGCAACAGACCGTTTACCCACCCTGCCGCTGGAGCTAAAGTTAGCCGCCGGGAGATGCGCTTCTGCTCAACGGAAACAATGCAAAGGTGAGCCGTTTCATGTTATTTTTACAAATTTATCATTCATAAATCATAAACATCCCCAGTATTTTTATATGGCAAGGAGATGATGGTACAGTAAGTGACCCGTCCGCGACTTAGGCGCGCACGCACGTCCGCCCGATGCGTCGTGCGTCGCACGTCGCACGTCGCATCACCGCTCCGTTGCCGTCCGCAGGCCACACAGTCATGTATCATCCCTGTAATGCCCGTGCATATGCCATAACTCCATCAGCGTGCAATACTAATAATACATGCACGGCCCACGGGTAGCGTATAGTCCGGGTCCACGATGGTGGCCGTGCTGAGTCCCTACGAGCGCTGCGTACATGACCCAGCCATTGCGCTACCTGCGTACATGACCCAGCCATTGCGCTACCGCGAGCCTGCGTAGCATGACCCAGCCATTGCGCTACGACCTGCGTAATGACGTACGTACCGAGCCTGACATGACCAGCCATTGCCTGCGTACATGACCAGCGCGGCTACCGAGCCTGCGTACATGACGTTGCGCTACCGAGCCTGCATACATGACGCCAGAGAGGCGGGAGCGCCCGGTACGGCGGTCCGCCCGCCACCCCGCGCCGCCGCCCGCGCCGCGCCGCCGCCGCGCGCGCGGCGCGGCGGACCGTGAGCCGCCACGCGAAGGAGATCGCGACGGAGCGGGGAGATCGGGAGTGAGATCGCCAGTCGATGCGGGGCCGCGGGGGCCCGCGGCCATGCCACCACCTCCCGGGGCCGGCCCGCGGCGGTGACCGACCCGGACCACCCGGGAGCGGGACCGGGAGGCGGGTCGCCGTCGCGGCGGCGGTGAAATGGAGTGGCCGCCGTAGCGCCGGTCCTCGGGGCCGTCGGCCCGTCGTCGTGCCAGCGGCCCATGGTCGGCGGCCCTGGCAGGACACGGCAAGAAATACGGTAGGGCCGTTGGGTGATCGCCTCAAGCAACAACATTGCTTATTGCCGCCCTGCTCATAGTAATATGTATATAAGAGAGACAGCGAGAGAGAGAAAGACCCCACCTCGCCCCAATGTTTGGCTCAGATTGACCCCATCAGGCCTACCCACCCACTCACCGGCGTCCCCCCTCATCATCGTACCGCTGACGCTTGATGGGTCGGTCGTAGTCATCGTAGTAGTCCCCGCGCCGTACGCCGGCCTCGTCCCCGCCCACGATAGCCGCCGGGCCCAAAGTCCCCGCGGCCGCCCCTGCCCCGGTAGCCGTACTCGCCGCGTCATCACCGTAGTCGCCGTCATAGTAGCCCCCGCCACCCCGCCCCCCGTAGCTGCCCCCGGCCGCGGTAGCCTGCGCGCGCACGCATGCACGGAGAGGCAGATGCATCGGGTCCAGAGCCAGGTCAGGGCGGTCCACCCAAAAACCCAAAGGCCTGCAACGAAAAATATACGGGGAGCAGGAATCGGCGTACGGCAGTTGGATCACACCCGCGAGTACCAGGTGCAGGGATGACACGAGGGCACGGGTCTGCAGCGCAAGCAAGGTAGACCGTGTGGCAATGTCAGACCGCTACGTTGTGTATGGCATGGCAATGTGGGGATGGTGGGATCACGCGGCGCCCTCCACCCCTGCTGACCTGCTCGCCATTGTTGCGGTCGCCAATGTGGCAGCACTGGCCGCACGCCGCTGCGGACCGCATCGAAGCGCCCGCGGGTCCGCAACGGGTGGCGAGGGCGAAGGCGAGGCAGGGCGAGGGCGAAGGGCGACGGTGACGGCAACGGCGACGGCGGCGACGGGCTGGGCGAGCACCCCGCAATGGCAGCGGGGGGCTGGGCTGTGCAGGCGCCGGCTGAGGTGCCCAGCCGTTGACCCCCCGAGCTGCCGGATGATCTGTGTGCAGGGCCGGCGACGGCGACGGCGGCGACAGGCGGGCGAGCGCCCGCAATGGCATTGGGGGCTGGGCTGCGCAGGCCACGGCTGAGGTGCCCAGCCTTTGACCCCCGAGCTGCCGCGAC
>BDSI01000427.1:0-27004 GCA_003117195.1 Eudorina sp. 2006-703-Eu-15
GTGTGACTGCATTCACTGACCAAGCCTGGAGCGAAGGACATCCCCTTGAAGCTGTCCGCGCGGCCGGGTCTCCTGGACGGCGGCGGAACAGCTGCGGACGTGCGGGGGACGCTCAGGGACGGTGCTGCGCGAGTTGGGAGGGCGGTACATGATCCAGCAGCGCTGTTTGGGTTCCACGGAGTGAAACGCCGGGTGCAGCGCCAGAAGGGATGCGGATCCTCGTCCATGCTGTGACCAGACGTTGCGCTGCCCGGGGCTATAGCTGTTCAGCCGACAATTCCACACGGACACCGACATCCGATTGTGACCGGGCGATGTGACAACAGGGAGGGCTCCGCAGCCCTAAGCCACGGATCCACGCAGCTTCATCAGGGACGGCCGCCGGAAGCTCCCTCGCGCAGCTGGCAGTCCGCCACCCCCTCCAGGTCCCGTCAGCGGTAGGCGTCGACCCTGAGAGCGCTCGCGGACTGGCAGAGGCCCCAGGGGAGTGGCACCCGGACCCGCGGGTCGCGGCGGACCCTGGGCCAGGTGTTTTGCCCACCCACTTCGCCCTTGCAGCCTCCTGTGGCTTCTTGGTGGCTTCTTGCACTCGCCCTTGCAGCTTCTGTGGCTTCTTGGTGGCTTCTTGGTGGGACTCGGTCGGCCTTGGTGCCGATCAGCAAGGTTGTAAGGCGGCATTTTGCTAGGGCAAGTGTCAGAGCTGTGGACTGGTAGGCTGGCTGCACTCCAGTGCTCAACCGGTGGTTTCCACCACCACGAAAAACGTGGACCAGAAAGGTGCAGAGCTATCATCCCTGTCCACTGAAGGTTCAGGGAGGAGGTGGGCGCGAAGGAGGAGGTGGGCGATACCGCACGAGGAGGAGGAGGAGGATGAAGAGTGGGGACCGGGTCATGGCGCAGGCCGGGTCGCGACACTGGGGGCACGTGGTGTGCTCGTCCTACCCTTGTACGTAGGACTCGGCGCTACGGCGCTCAGTACTTGGCATCCTAATCCTCCCCGATCCTTCCCGCCCAGAGCGGCATTTCATATCCGGATTTGCAACCCGACATGCTCCACCCACCTGGGGCCGGGCGGTCCTCCGGCGCCCTCTCCCTCCACGGAGGCGGTTAGGCGAGTGACCCTCGCCACAACCGCCGCAGTGCCCCGGCAGCACACGGCCGCCGCCGCCACGGCCGCCGCCGCAGCAGCCCTTCCACCTTCCAGGCCTCGAGCTCCGCCGCCGCAGCCGCCGCGGCGACCCGGGCGCTGTGCCGCTGCCGACCCATCACATTGTGGCGGCCGTGGATCCCGATTTGAGCGGAGCCCTCGCGGTGATCTTTTGGGACGAAGACGCGCCGCCGGTGCCGTATCGGCGGCCTGGGCGTATGCTGTGACAGCCAGCGGCAGCGGCAGCAGCGGCGTCGGTGCTGCAGACCCGCCATACCGCCGCGGCGCCGCCGGCCTGGAAGGCGACTTTGGCGCCTGGCGCCTGACGCTGTCGGGTCCGCATGCGTAGTCCGCGGAGGGCTGCTAGGGGACTCGCGACCGGAGATGCGGATGCGGATGACTTTGATGGCTTTGATGTTGGACGCGAGGAGGGGCAGACTGCTGCCGGGAGGGCTGCGGAGCTCTGGCTGCCGTCGCCTCCGGCGCCGCCGGCCGACTCGTCTCGGTGGACGGTCCGGGTGTGGGACATGCCGGTCAGCTATGCGAGCGGCAGAAGGCCACAGCCTCCGGGGGACTTCCAGAAGGAGGTGAGCGCGGTGGTTGATTGGTTGGTTAGTTGGTTGGTGCGGTTCGCTGGCCACCCCACAGTGCGGCTCGCTGCCCATGCTTGCGTCCGTGGCACACCCACCCACCCGCCTGTCCTCCCTCCCCTCCCCTCCTCGGCCATGCCATGCGGCCTGTGGCAGCAGGCTGCTCCACGTGGCAGGGGCGCGTGTGGTGCTGGCCAGTGCCCTCGCCGCCGCACTGCCGCCGGGGGAGCGCCGCCGCGTGGCCCTGTACGGCTACGTGGAGGTGCCGCCCATCCTGCCGGGGACGGAAACATCTCTGCGTACACAAGAAGTGAGGCCGCCTGGGGCCGCGGGGAGGCCGGGGGAGGGCCGCGAGGGAGACTTGGGCCCGAAGCACGTGGGTCGTTGGGAAAACCTCCCGTGCCTGTGTGCCAGAGGAGGACAGTAGTCAAGTGGTATCCTGCACCAGCGCCACCGCCCCACTCCCCGTCAGCGCTCAGAGACGGCCGGACGGACACCGCCCCCATGGGGCACTGACCCCTCGTCATTCGCCACGCGCCCTCCCTCTCTCCTCCCCCCGCCCGGTTCGACCGCCCTCCACCCCTCCGACCCGCAGTGTGGAGCACGGGCGCGTGGCTGGGGCTCCTGACTGGCTTGGGCTTCACGGTAGGGGGCTGCGCTGGCTGCCTGGCTGCTGCTGGCTGGCTGGCCGGTGCATGGCTGACTTGCTTGGCGTCACTCACACACATGCACGTATGTTGGAAGCTGGTTTGGGTCGGGCGGGCTTCTTCGCTAACGACACACTCCTGTTCTGCCTGCCTAAGAAACACACCGCGTTCTGCCTGCCTAAGAAACACACATTCTGCCTGCCTAAGAAACACGCGATGAAGTCCGCACGGTCTCGTGCTGCAGCGTTGTCGACTCCATCTCGCGCGGTTGTTGGTCGTGCCTCGTGCGCGGCGGCGGCGCATCCCACTCGGCTCGGCGCCGCTCAGCCTCGTGCCACTCCACTGTCGAAGAAGTGACCCATGGGACGGACGGGGCCGCAGTCGGCTGCGCCGCCGACCGTTACGAGACCGCGGCTGTGGTTCTATTTGCCGTTTTGCGCGGGAGAAGTCTGTTTCTCGGGCCCCTTTCTACTTCCCGTCGAACATCACAATTCCCAAAGATGTATCCTGTGCCGGTTTGATGTCGACATGCGCCGTGTGCAGGTGGGTACGGCACCGGTACGGCGGTGGAAGCAGCACTTGGGGCTGTACGGCCCCAGATCAAGGACGCCGGGTTGGCGCTGGCCGGGTGCTCTTCCCCGACCAGGGCCGTATCCTCAAGTGGGTTGGCGGTTGGGCGGGTTTGATGGTTGGTTGAATGGACGAGCTCATCTGGGTCGAGGATTGATGCGCATCCTTAAAGACATCAATGGCCAACGGGGCGGGCGGATGGGTCTTCTCCAAACACATACCGACCCCGCCTGCGACACCCGCCTGCTGCGACACCCGCCCTGCAACACCCGCCCTCCGACACCGCACCGCCCTCCGACAACACAGCCCAGGCACAAGAAGGACCGCGCGCTGATCGCCGCCTGGGCGCTGGGCGCGTCTCTGCCCCCTGGCTGGCGGGCACATTGCGCCGCAACGGCATGACGGTGGACAGGCTGCTGGCGGATCAGCCGGCTGTGACGCTGGCGTGGGGGCCGCCGAGGCCGCCGACGCCCACGGGCGCGTACGGCAATCTGCTGACGCCGGAGCGGGACCTGTGGGATGAGTTAGGTGAGGGCAGCTGTAGGGTTCGGAGGACGGTGATAAGGCCCAAAAGGGCCATCGGACCCCCAAATGGCGGGACGCTGAGGGAGGCCAGCGGTGGAAGAAGGGCTCCCGGACATCTGTGAAAGCCGCTGCTGCTGGTTGGTGGCGGAGGTCGCGGCGGCGGTGAGGGAGGAGGCAGAGGAGGTACTGAGGGAGATGGGTGAGGCGGCGGCGCACGGGGCCGAAGCGGCGGCGTCATCTCCTGCACCGAAGCCGAGACGGCGGCGGCTACCGGGGTGACCGAGGCGGCGGCGGCGGAAGGAACACGTTAGGCGATCGCGGTGGTGGAGGACACAGAGGAGGCGGAGGAGGTAAAGACGTGGAGAGGGCACAGCTGCGCGCCGGGCGGGGTCAAGGGGCGCCAGGCGGCGGCGATGCAGGAGCGCATCGCGCTCGCAGGCAGCGGCGGCGGCGGCGGCATTGCGACGCGGTGGATATTTGAGCTGCACAGCTGCTGCGCGGTGGGGCAACCGCGAGCTGAGCGGGCGGGTCGCGCACGCCTCATGCCAAACGTGCGGGTGGCGATGGGAGAAGCAGCCGGCCAGATCCCGTGCGTGCGGGGTTGGGGCCCGGGGCTCTGGCGTGTGGACAGGCCAATGAAGCCGGTGGTGAACTGTGGAAGCCGTGCATGGGGCTGGGGATGTATGGGCTTGGGGTGAAGCTGTGCATGTACGGCACCCATGACTGGAGTCTCCAGGGTGGATGCATTCCTCGGGTACCTGGAAACCCAGGTTGGGGTGCTTGCCTAAACTCGTAGATCGCATGATTCCTGTCCTGCGGCTGTGTCCGAAGGTCTGGTGTTCGTCATCAAGAGTCTAGTTTGCGTTTGTGGTCTGGGTGATACGGTCTGAGGTTGCAAGGCCGGATTCCCAAGCGCTCGGCGCTATCAGTGAGCAGAACTGCAAGGGTGTGGCCACGACGCTAGCTGGTGTCGGCACGGCGTTTTGTCGGGGACCCGCGCTGTCATCGCCGTGCACTGTTTGCACAGCCTTTTCCAGACCCACTTTGACCCCTTCGGAAGCCCCCATGCAAGAGGTCACGCCTCGCCACACTGGCCGTACCTGCAGTCAGGCCCTGTCGGAAGGGTCGCAGACACGCCTTGGCCAGCAGGACCGTGTGAGTGTTGTGAGACGGGGACGTGGAGATCCAACCGCTGTGGGCGCGGAGGTGCAGCTCCACAGTTGTGCGACCTATGTGAGCGCGTCGACGGCGTGCGTGCCCCGTCCTTGCTTGGTCCATGCCTCTCGTGCGGACGTGTTTGTGTTTTAGGCCTTGCACCATTGCACGGACCCCTGGCCCCGCAGCTGAGGCCGATGCCCTCTCGCAATCGGATTTGAGGGTCTTGCTTAACTCTGACCCTCTCTGACGACGCGCGCCTGGGGCCTTGGCCGCCAGCGGCTGACCCCCTCCAGGACGCGCTCAGGTGCCGCACGGATGAGCATGATATTGGGATGCGACATAACCGACGGGTTGCTCACGAGTGCTGCTCACGAGTGCTGGCTTTGGGTCTGAACCCGTTGATAGAGCCCCAGCGGTCGTGCCGGTCGTTCACGGGTAAGGTTGGGCCAGCCTCCATGGCACTGCCTCGTGCCGAAGTGCAGGAGAGTGCAGCTGACCCATATAACACCGATGAACGAAGAGCTAGTCACCCAGTCGGTATGAGCTCGGCGTCCGGTCGTGCGGCGGTTACAGTTGGGAGTTGTCGATTTCAAGTGCGCGTCCTGCACGACTTTCTTGAACGACGCCGCACAACATTCTTTAATTATGATAACAGGACCAAATACGTCAGATACTAATGACCAGGCGCGGAAGGATGATTCCGTATCTGCGATAAAGAAGGCCAAGCCCCGCAAGCCGCAGCTTCTTATCTTGATATAATCCCTTTTCTTTGCTTGTCTTGTTTGGACGGCACCCTCTATTAGAATGTGGCTGGGGCCAACACAACCATAGCATCTTTTATGCTTTTCTTTATGTTTTGGATAGCGACATTTTACAGATTGGTGGCCTCACCAACTACATCTTGTTTTCATTTTATCCTGGATAACATTCTCTGGAATTTGGTGGCCAACAGAACCATAGCAGGCATCGATCCAGCGAACTCGCCATAACTTCCAGACTCTTTTGTGTGCGCCTTAAACAATCTTCTCTGAGCAACCGTAGTCCATGTAAACTGGCAGCCATTAACTGCGGCTTGCTTGTCGCCACCCGCCCAACATTCGGACCTCGGAGCGCGTCATGGAGCCCCCCAGCACATGTTGCAGGGAAGCCCGCAGCTACAGATGGAAGTGAGCCGAAATAGGCGGGCTGCAGAGCTGGTAGGCAGGCTATCAGAGGTTGCAGGTAGGCAGGCTATCAGAGGTTGGCCCGGCCTGCCACTTCTGTTGTGCAGTGGGGCGAAGCGAACACAGCATAGTTATAGCGCAGACGGCGCAATGCACTAGGAGATTCGCCGTGACGAATACCACAGCAGCTGGCTGCGCCCGGAGGCCCGAGGCACAGCCCACAGGCTGGGCACATGCCTGACAAGCTGACAAGGTCAGTACTGCTTTGGTTAGGTTTATGCCAAAACCATGGTTAGAGTTTCGGCGCACGCGCACTCTCACCACGCAGGTTGCAAATAAGCGATAAGACCATCCAGCTCACCTAGTGTTTACTGGATGATGCGGAATGACGCTGAAAACCGAACGGGAGTATTCCCAGTGACCCTTCGCCCGGTTGTCAGTGTTATCCAGTGTTATCCAGCAAAGAATAGGTGAGCCGATCTTATCGCTGATCCGCAAGCTGCGTGGTAAGGTGCTAGGGCCACTAGGGCCCCACAACTCAACCCATGGTTTTCACCTGAAAACCAGAGCAGTCCGACCCGGTCAAGTTGTCAGACATGTGCGATTGCCAGTAGTGTATACGAACCAGCAGTAGCATCTCGTAAGACAGGATTGTCAGACAGAGGAGCCGGGCATCTGCACGGCGAGAGCCTCGCCGCTGCTTTCGTACATTGGACATCCTATATCAACCTGCGACTGGCCTCCTTTTTCACCACAAAGCTGCTGGATTAATTAGTCTCTGACGTACTAGATCTCATACAGTTTTCTTATTGCGCTCTCGCTCCAGCTGAGTTCTTTTATTGTCCGAAGCACTGCCTCCCTGCAAATTCTTCTCACACGATGCACAGATGCACTATTTCAATTAGAGTTTAGCTTGGTATGTGCTTTTCATACTGGAAACGTTCAGCTCTGGTTCAGCTCATACGGCGCTCGGAAGTCTTGGGTTGGAGGACTTCACTCTGGCCGTGGCGACAGCGACTTCATCATAAAGGTAAACTTCCGGTTTTCCGGTTTTGAGCCGTTCGCGCTTTACGTCACCTGGTTGCCAATCAAAGGCTGCACTGCAGCAATTCCGCCCCTTGTTGACAATTTCAATTCTATTGCGAACTTTGTTATCTGGTAATCTTGTTTCATTAACACGGTGACCAGCAGGCCCAACCGGTCGGTTGCTTCTCGCGCGGTCCTCCTGCCCTTCCTGCCTGCTTCCGCCTCCCGATAACGCCTCCACGCACATCAACGTCCCTCACGCCTCCCTCCCTCCTCTGCCCTTGCTGCCACCCTGACATGCAGATGATGGACCTGAAAGTCCACGATGCGCTCAAGTTCGGACCAAAGCACCGCACAACACTCAAGGCGGCCGCTTACAGCACAAGCGACGACACGGGTTGGCTTTGTGCCTGCTTACTTGCTTGCAGGCACGTGCATCGCATTGGTTCATCGCATCGGTGCATCGCATTGCCAGCGGTGTGTCGCCTCGAAGGTATGTCTGTCCGCATCTACATGCAAGTGCTGCTGCCGTTCATTACAGCACGAGCTGACTCCGTGCGTGCGTCCGAACTTGCTTGAAGGACCGCTCATCGCCTGCTGTACGATGACACGGATCTGCCCCTGATGGGCACGAGCTGACTCCGTTGGTCTTTACTTATTACTTGCTGACAGGCGCGGTAAGTTCAGGTAAGTTTTGCTTCGCAAGTAAGCCAGCTTTCCACTCTGACCCCGCCCTTGTGTCGTTGCTTGCTTGCAGGATCGCTCATCGGAAGGGGTGCTTCGTCGGGTTTGCCAACACGAACACTCACCGTCTAACGAATCCCGCTGCATCGCCAAGACCTCAGCGCGTGTCACCTTCGAGTGCGCCTCGGCCGTGACGCGACCCCAAATCCGGTAGGCGACGATTGGGCTGGGCTCGGGATCATGTGCCGGGTCGTTGGGTCGGGCCCAGGGAGGGGTAATGCGCCAACGGGTATCTACCTTGCGTTGGGCTCGGGGATATGTCATTCGCACGGCCAGCGGCTCCGTGGTATCCGTGGTTGGATAGTCTTGCCTGTCTTCTCGCCGTACCATCCATGCGTTGTCGCGGATCTTGTTCGGTTCGACCATCTGGGTTCCGTACAGTCTCGTACAGTCCTGCCGATTCTTCTGCCGTGTCCCGATAACGCCCCCACATTTACGTCTCTTACGCCTCCCTCCCTCCCTCCTCCTCCCGCGTCGCCACCCTGCAGGTCTATCTATCTTGGATCTGCTTGCCGATGATGCGCTTCAGTTGGGACCAACACGCGTCACGGGTCTCAAGGTGGCTGGCCTTTTCGGTGGGTGATGCAAGACGCGTCACGTCCTCCGGAGTCTCTATCTGCAAGTGCGTTCGCGTTCGCACCCCCGAGTGAAACGACAAACCGACAGCAGCAACAGCTACAGCCAAAGTACAGCAAACCTGAAAGCGCAGCTACAACTAAAGAAAGCACAGCCAGCAAACCTAGGCGTCAACATCGTAGGGCGCGTATCGGGGTGTGTGTGTGTGTGTGTGTGTGTGTGTGTGTGTGTGTGTGTGTGTGTGTGTGTGTGTGTGTGTATATGTGTGTGCGGTAGTACTGCCCCATGCGCTACCAAGCTGTTTATTGACGTTCTCGCCCCCCTCTTTCCCTCCCCCTTTTCCCCTTCGGCCCTCCGGCATCGAGGCGGCGCTGTCCGACATCTGCCCATGTCCAGGACGCGACGGCATGACAATGTCGGACAGTGTCAACGGCAACCTTAAGGGTGTAGTAAGGGTGGTGTTAGCAGGTCCGCGGCATGCACGTCGATTCCGGTCATGGCCAGCGGCTCCGTGGTTGGATAGTCTTGCCTGTCTTCTCGCTGTTCCATTCATGCGTTGTCGCGGATCTTGTGCGGTTCGACCATCTGGGTTCCGTACAGTCTCGTACAGTCCTGCCGATTCTTCTGCCGTGTCCCGATAACGCCCCCACATTTACGGCTCTTACGCCTCCCTCCCTCCCTCCTCCTCCCGCGTCGCCACCCTGCAGGTCTATCTATCTTGGATCTGCTTGCCGATGATGCGCTTCAGTTGGGACCAACACGCGTCACGGGTCTCAAGGTGGCCTTTTCGGTGGGTGATGCAAGACGCGTCACGTCCTCCGGAGTCTCTATCTGCAAGTGCGTTCGCGGTCGCACCCCCGAGTGAAACGACAAACCGACAGCAGCAACAGCTACAGCCAAAGTACAGCAACCCTAAAAGCGCAGCTACAGCTAAAGAAAGCACAGCCAGCAAACCTAGGCGTCAACATCGTAGGGCGCGTATCGGTGTGTGTGTGTGTGTGTGTGTGTGTGTGTGTATATGTGTGTGCGGTAGTACTGCCCCATGCGCTTCCAAGCTGTTTATTGACGTTCTCGCCCCCTCTTTCCCTCCCCCCTTTTCCCCTTCGGCCCTCCGGCATCGAGGCGGCGCTGTCCGACATCTGCCCATGTCCAGGACGCGACGGCATGACAATGTCGGACAGTGTCAACGGCAACCTTAAGGGTGTAGTAAGGGTGGTGTTAGCAGGTCCGCGGCATGCACGTCGATTCCGGTCATGGCCAGCGGCTCCGTGGTTGGATAGTCTTGCCTGTCTTCTCGCTGTTCCATTCATGCGTTGTCGCGGATCTTGTTCGGTTCGACCATCTGGGTTCCGTACAGTCTCGTACAGTCCTGCCGATTCTTCTGCCGTGTCCCGATAACGCCCCCACATTTACGGCTCTTACGCCTCCCTCCCTCCCTCCTCCTCCCGCGTCGCCACCCTGCAGGTCTATCTATCTTGGATCTGCTTGCCGATGATGCGCTTCAGTTGGACCAACACGCGTCACGGGTCTCAAGGTGGCCTTTTCGGTGGGTGATGCAAGACGCGTCACGTCCTCCGGAGTCTCTATCTGCAAGTGCGTTCGCGGTCGCACCCCCGAGTGAAACGACAAACCGACAGCAGCAACAGCTACAGCCAAAGTACAGCAACCCTAAAAGCGCAGCTACAGCTAAAGAAAGCACAGCCAGCAAACCTAGGCGTCAACATCGTAGGGCGCGTATCGGTGTGTGTGTGTGTGTGTGTGTGTGTGTGTGTGTGTGTGTGTGTGTGTGTGTGTGTGTGTGTGTGTGTGTGTGTGTGTGTATATGTGAATCGTTACATATCTGCCGGGCCGACACTGGCCGGGGGCGCTAACCCGCCCCATACGGGAGACCGCCGAAGCACTTTCCCCGGATACGGGGGAAAGGGGCGTAAGGGGCCTCTGTCCCCTCGCTCTCAACCTAGGGCGCGTGCCCGATCCCCGAGGATCGGTGACCGCTGTGCCCCCTCAAGGGAGTGGGCGAAGGCCCATCCCGGGCGGTCTGCGCCTCGCAGTCCGCTGTTCAACCTCCTCAAGTCCTTGCAGCACCCAGGGCGCGTTTCGGAGGCGCGCCCCTGCTTGGTGCGGTAAAACTAGCCTGGTCCCGCGTCCCAACCTAATCGTAATAGCTAGGGTTGCACCCTCCGGCAGGCCTGCCTGCCCAGCTGAGCCAGAGCGAGGCGGCTCGCACGCGTCAGGCCTTGCTGGGTCCGGGTATGCAGTCGGGTGCTCCATGATGGGGCTATGGTTTGCACAAGGCAGCACATCACCACGCAAGCTTCCCTGTCGTACACCCCTTCCCGTCGCAAGCGGCCCTCGCCTACACGTCCCGCTCGCTGCCAACTCCCACTGGTCTGGCCCGACCCTCCTCGGGCACCCTCGGATCCCCATCGTGCCCGGAAGTGGGCTTCCCTAGTCCCAATCCCTACCCCCTAGCGTCTCGCGCTGCTATCTATCCATCACGAGTCTACGTCTACTGGCTGCACGCAGCGGATCCGGCCGTCCACCACCGATAGGATTGGGTGGTCCGGTCCCACCCCCTCCCATCCCCGTCGCGGTCGGCCCAGTTCTGCGAAACTGGCCACCCGCTGCCAGAACTCCATGACTGCGCGCGCCTTAGCTACATCAACCGGCGACGGGGCAGCCGGCGCCCCCGGCACGGGCTGTGCGCCGCCGTGGAGGGTCGCTGCACGTAACCCCACCCTCGCCCGCTCCATGGCCGTCAGCGCCGCTAGGGCAACGATGTCCCAAACCCCTTGCTGTACCCCCTGTGGCGGCTCAGCCAGCCACACGTTGGCTCGGGTGATGGGGCCCGGAACGTGTACCCCGATCTGCTGTATCACTGCCTGAGCGACCGGGCATGCCCAGAAATGGTGTGCCCGTGGTGAACACGGGTGGGGCCCCGCACCGCCGTACTCGCCACACCCGCACGCCTCGGGGTGGGCGTTGTGGAGGTGGCTGTTGCCAGGCAGCGGGACCCCGTCAACCGCCAGGCGCCACAGTGTTTCTTTGTGCTCTCGTTCCCACTTGATATGTGTGTGCGGTAGTACTGCCCCATGCGCTATTCCCACGTGTGCGGTAGTACAGCGGTAGTACTGCCCCCTGCGGTATTCCCACTTGTATATGTGTGTGCGGTAGTACTGCCCCATGCGCTACCAAGCTGTTTATTGACGTTCTCGCCCCCCTCTTTCCCTCCCCCCTTTTCCCCTTCGGCCCTCCGGCATCGAGGCGGCGCTGTCCGACATCTGCCCATGTCCAGGACGCGACGGCATGACAATGTCGGACAGTGTCAACGGCAACCTTAAGGGTGTAGTAAGGGTGGTGTTAGCAGGTCCGCGGCATGCACGTCGATTCCGGTCATGGCCAGCGGCTCCGTGGTTGGATAGTCTTGCCTGTCTTCTCGCTGTTCCATTCATGCGTTGTCGCGGATCTTGTGCGGTTCGACCATCTGGGTTCCGTACAGTCTCGTACAGTCCTGCCGATTCTTCTGCCGTGTCCCGATAACGCCCCCACATTTACGGCTCTTACGCCTCCCTCCCTCCCTCCTCCTCCCGCGTCGCCACCCTGCAGGTCTATCTATCTTGGATCTGCTTGCCGATGATGCGCTTCAGTTGGGACCAACACGCGTCACGGGTCTCAAGGTGGCCTTTTCGGTGGGTGATGCAAGACGCGTCACGTCCTCCGGAGTCTCTATCTGCAAGTGCGTTCGCGGTCGCACCCCCGAGTGAAACGACAAACCGACAGCAGCAACAGCTACAGCCAAAGTACAGCAACCCTAAAAGCGCAGCTACAGCTAAAGAAAGCACAGCCAGCAAACCTAGGCGTCAACATCGTAGGGCGCGTATCGGTGTGTGTGTGTGTGTGTGTGTGTGTGTGTGTGTGTGTGTGTGTGTGTGTGTGTGTATATGTGTGTGCGGTAGTACTGCCCCATGCGCTACCAAGCTGTTTATTGACGTTCTCGCCCCCCTCTTTCCCTCCCCCCTTTTCCCCTTCGGCCCTCCGGCATCGAGGCGGCGCTGTCCGACATCTGCCCATGTCCAGGACGCGACGGCATGACAATGTCGGACAGTGTCAACGGCAACCTTAAGGGTGTAGTAAGGGTGGTGTTAGCAGGTCCGCGGCATGCACGTCGATTCCGGTCATGGCCAGCGGCTCCGTGGTTGGATAGTCTTGCCTGTCTTCTCGCTGTTCCATTCATGCGTTGTCGCGGATCTTGTGCGGTTCGACCATCTGGGTTCCGTACAGTCTCGTACAGTCCTGCCGATTCTTCTGCCGTGTCCCGATAACGCCCCCACATTTACGGCTCTTACGCCTCCCTCCCTCCCTCCTCCTCCCGCGTCGCCACCCTGCAGGTCTATCTATCTTGGATCTGCTTGCCGATGATGCGCTTCAGTTGGGACCAACACGCGTCACGGGTCTCAAGGTGGCCTTTTCGGTGGGTGATGCAAGACGCGTCACGTCCTCCGGAGTCTCTATCTGCAAGTGCGTTCGCGTTCGCACCCCGAGTGAAACGACAAACCGACAGCAGCAACAGCTACAGCCAAAGTACAGCAAACCTGAAAGCGCAGCTACAGCTAAAGAAAGCACAGCCAGCAAACCTAGGCGTCAACATCGTAGGGCGCGTATCGGTGTGTGTGTGTGTGTGTGTGTGTGTGTGTGTGTGTGTGTGTGTATGTGTGTGCGGTAGTACTGCCCCATGCGCTTCCAAGCTGTTTATTGACGTTCTCGCCCCCCTCTTTCCCTCCCCCTTTTCCCCTTCGGCCCTCCGGCATCGAGGCGGCGCTGTCCGACATCTGCCCATGTCCAGGACGCGACGGCATGACAATGTCGGACAGTGTCAACGGCAACCTTAAGGGTGTAGTAAGGGTGGTGTTAGCAGGTCCGCGGCATGCACGTCGATTCCGGTCATGGCCAGCGGCTCCGTGGTTGGATAGTCTTGCCTGTCTTCTCGCTGTTCCATTCATGCGTTGTCGCGGATCTTGTTCGGTTCGACCATCTGGGTTCCGTACAGTCTCGTACAGTCCTGCCGATTCTTCTGCCGTGTCCCGATAACGCCCCCACATTTACGGCTCTTACGCCTCCCTCCCTCCCTCCTCCTCCCGCGTCGCCACCCTGCAGGTCTATCTATCTTGGATCTGCTTGCCGATGATGCGCTTCAGTTGGGACCAACACGCGTCACGGGTCTCAAGGCGGCCTTTTCGGTGGGTGATGCAAGACGCGTCACGTCCTCCAGAGTCTCTATCTGCAAGTGCGTTCGCGTTCGCACCCCCGAGTGAAACGACAAACCGACAGCAGCAACAGCTACAGCCAAAGTACAGCAAACCTGAAAGCGCAGCTACAGCTAAAGAAAGCACAGCCAGCAAACCTAGGCGTCAACATCGTAGGGCGCGTATCGGGGTGTGTGTGCGTGTGTGTATGTGTGTGCGGTAGTATTGCCCCATGCGCTACCAAGCTGTTTATTGACGTTCTCGCGCCCTCTTTCCCTCCCCCCTTTTCCCCTTCGGCCCTCCGGCATCGAGGCGGCGCTGTCCGACATCTGCCCATGCCCAGGACGCGACGGCATTACAATGTCGGACAGTGTCAACGGCAACCTTAAGGGTGTAATAAGGGTGGTGTTAGCAGGTCCGCGGCATGCACGTCGATTCCGGTCATGGCCAGCGGCTCCGTGGTTGGATAGTCTTGCCTGTCTTCTCGCTGTTCCATCCATGCGTTGTCGCGGATCTTGTGCGGTTCGACCATCTGGGTTCCGTACAGTCTCGTACAGTCCTGCCGATTCTTCTGCCGTGTCCCGATAACGCCCCCACATTTGCGTTTCTTACGCCTCCCTCCCTCCCTCCTCCTCCCGCGTCGCCACCCTGCAGGTCTATCTATCTTGGATCTGCTTGCCGATGATGCGCTTCAGTTGGGACCAACACGCGTCACGGGTCTCAAGGCGGCCTTTTCGGTGGGTGATGCAAGACGCATCACGTCCTCCAGAGTCTCTATCTGCAAGTGCGTTCGCGTTCGCACCCCCGAGTGAAACGACAAACCGGCAGCAGCAACAGCTACAGCCAAAGTACAGCAAACCTGAAAGCGCAGCTACAGCTAAAGAAAGCACAGCCAGCAAACCTAGGCGTCAACATCGTAGGGCGCGTATCGGGGTGTGTGTGCGTGTGTGTATGTGTGTGCGGTAGTATTGCCCCATGCGCTACCAAGCTGTTTATTGACGTTCTCGCGCCCTCTTTCCCTCCCCCCTTTTCCCCTTCGGCCCTCCGGCATCGAGGCGGCGCTGTCCGACATCTGCCCATGCCCAGGACGCGACGGCTGTTGGGCTTTGGGAGTCAGCGGCAGGGAGCAGGTTTAAGCTGGTGGCAATGCTCGCGCGTGGGTGCGTACACGGGCGTGTGGGTGCGTGCGCTTGATACGGAGGGGGTTAGGGACGCGGGAAGTCCGGAGGGGAGAGGTTATCGGAAGGTTTACGGGCAGTGCGGCAAATTGTTGGGCTGACATGCGGTGGTGTTCCTCTGGCAGCACCCACCGTCGGTTGGGTGGCGGGTTCAAATCCCGGGAACGCTGTGCGCCGAATGACATGGTGTAAGTTCGCACCCCGAGTGAAACGACAAACTGACAGCAGCAACAGCTACAGCCAAAGTACAGCAAACCTAAAAGCGCAGCTACAGCTAAAGAAAGCACAGCCAGCAAACCTAGGCGTCAACATCGTAGGGCGCGTATCGGGGTGTGTGTGTATGTGTGTGTGCGGTAGTACTGCCCCATGCGCTACCAAGCTGTTTATTGACGTTCTCGCCCCCCTCTTTCCCTCCCCCCTTTTCCCCTTCGGCCCTCCGGCATCGAGGCGGCGCTGTCCGACATCTGCCCATGTCCAGGACGCGACGGCATGACAATGTCGGACAGTGTCAACGGCAACCTTAAGGGTGTAATAAGGGTGGTGTTAGCAGGTCCGCGGCATGCACGTCGATTCCGGTCATGGCCAGCGGCTCCGTGGTTGGATAGTCTTGCCTGTCTTCTCGCTGTTCCATCCATGCGTTGTCGCGGATCTTGTGCGGTTCGACCATCTGGGTTCCGTACAGTCTCGTACAGTCCTGCCGATTCTTCTGCCGTGTCCCGATAACGCCCCCACATTTGCGTTTCTTACGCCTCCCTCCCTCCCTCCTCCTCCCGCGTCGCCACCCTGCAGGTCTATCTATCTTGGATCTGCTTGCCGATGATGCGCTTCAGTTGGGACCAACACGCGTCACGGGTCTCAAGGCGGCCTTTTCGGTGGGTGATGCAAGACGCGTCACGTCCTCCAGAGTCTCTATCTGCAAGTGCGTTCGCGTTCGCACCCCCGAGTGAAACGACAAACCGACAGCAGCAACAGCTACAGCCAAAGTACAGCAAACCTGAAAGCGCAGCTACAGCTAAAGAAAGCACAGCCAGCAAACCTAGGCGTCAACATCGTAGGGCGCGTATCGGGGTGTGTGTGCGTGTGTGTATGTGTGTGCGGTAGTATTGCCCCATGCGCTACCAAGCTGTTTATTGACGTTCTCGCGCCCTCTTTCCCTCCCCCCTTTTCCCCTTCGGCCCTCCGGCATCGAGGCGGCGCTGTCCGACATCTGCCCATGCCCAGGACGCGACGGCTGTTGGGCTTTGGGAGTCAGCGGCAGGGAGCAGGTTTAAGCTGGTGGCAATGCTCGCGCGTGGGTGCGTACACGGGCGTGTGGGTGCGTGCGCTTGATACGGAGGGGGTTAGGGACGCGGGAAGTCCGGAGGGGAGAGGTTATCGGAAGGTTTACGGGCAGTGCGGCAAATTGTTGGGCTGACATGCGGTGGTGTTCCTCTGGCAGCACCCACCGTCGGTTGGGTGGCGGGTTCAAATCCCGGGAACGCTGTGCGCCGAATGACATGGTGTAAGTTCGCACCCCCGAGTGAAACGACAAACTGACAGCAGCAACAGCTACAGCCAAAGTACAGCAAACCTAAAAGCGCAGCTACAGCTAAAGAAAGCACAGCCAGCAAACCTAGGCGTCAACATCGTAGGGCGCGTATCGGGGTGTGTGTGTATGTGTGTGTGCGGTAGTACTGCCCCATGCGCTACCAAGCTGTTTATTGACGTTCTCGCCCCCCTCTTTCCCTCCCCCCTTTTCCCCTTCGGCCCTCCGGCATCGAGGCGGCGCTGTCCGACATCTGCCCATGTCCAGGACGCGACGGCATGACAATGTCGGACAGTGTCAACGGCAACCTTAAGGGTGTAATAAGGGTGGTGTTAGCAGGTCCGCGGCATGCACGTCGATTCCGGTCATGGCCAGCGGCTCCGTGGTTGGATAGTCTTGCCTGTCTTCTCGCTGTTCCATCCATGCGTTGTCGCGGATCTTGTGCGGTTCGACCATCTGGGTTCCGTACAGTCTCGTACAGTCCTGCCGATTCTTCTGCCGTGTCCCGATAACGCCCCCACATTTACGGCTCTTACGCCTCCCTCCCTCCCTCCTCCTCCCGCGTCGCCACCCTGCAGGTCTATCTATCTTGGATCTGCTTGCCGATGATGCGCTTCAGTTGGGACCAACACGCGTCACGGGTCTCAAGGCGGCCTTTTCGGTGGGTGATGCAAGACGCGTCACGTCCTCCAGAGTCTCTATCTGCAAGTGCGTTCGCGTTCGCACCCCCGAGTGAAACGACAAACCGACAGCAGCAACAGCTACAGCCAAAGTACAGCAAACCTGAAAGCGCAGCTACAGCTAAAGAAAGCACAGCCAGCAAACCTAGGCGTCAACATCGTAGGGCGCGTATCGGGGTGTGTGTGCGTGTGTGTATGTGTGTGCGGTAGTATTGCCCCATGCGCTACCAAGCTGTTTATTGACGTTCTCGCGCCCTCTTTCCCTCCCCCCTTTTCCCCTTCGGCCCTCCGGCATCGAGGCGGCGCTGTCCGACATCTGCCCATGCCAGGACGCGACGGCATTACAATGTCGGACAGTGTCAACGGCAACCTTAAGGGTGTAATAAGGGTGGTGTTAGCAGGTCCGCGGCATGCACGTCGATTCCGGTCATGGCCAGCGGCTCCGTGGTTGGATAGTCTTGCCTGTCTTCTCGCTGTTCCATCCATGCGTTGTCGCGGATCTTGTGCGGTTCGACCATCTGGGTTCCGTACAGTCTCGTACAGTCCTGCCGATTCTTCTGCCGTGTCCCGATAACGCCCCCACATTTGCGTTTCTTACGCCTCCCTCCCTCCCTCCTCCTCCCGCGTCGCCACCCTGCAGGTCTATCTATCTTGGATCTGCTTGCCGATGATGCGCTTCAGTTGGGACCAACACGCGTCACGGGTCTCAAGGCGGCCTTTTCGGTGGGTGATGCAAGACGCATCACGTCCTCCAGAGTCTCTATCTGCAAGTGCGTTCGCGTTCGCACCCCGAGTGAAACGACAAACCGGCAGCAGCAACAGCTACAGCCAAAGTACAGCAAACCTGAAAGCGCAGCTACAGCTAAAGAAAGCACAGCCAGCAAACCTAGGCGTCAACATCGTAGGGCGCGTATCGGGGTGTGTGTGCGTGTGTGTATGTGTGTGCGGTAGTATTGCCCCATGCGCTACCAAGCTGTTTATTGACGTTCTCGCGCCCTCTTTCCCTCCCCCTTTTCCCCTTCGGCCCTCCGGCATCGAGGCGGCGCTGTCCGACATCTGCCCATGCCCAGGACGCGACGGCTGTTGGGCTTTGGGAGTCAGCGGCAGGGAGCAGGTTTAAGCTGGTGGCAATGCTCGCGCGTGGGTGCGTACACGGGCGTGTGGGTGCGTGCGCTTGATACGGAGGGGGTTAGGGACGCGGGAAGTCCGGAGGGGAGAGGTTATCGGAAGGTTTACGGGCAGTGCGGCAAATTGTTGGGCTGACATGCGGTGGTGTTCCTCTGGCAGCACCCACCGTCGGTTGGGTGGCGGGTTCAAATCCCGGGAACGCTGTGCGCCGAATGACATGGTGTAAGTTCGCACCCCCGAGTGAAACGACAAACTGACAGCAGCAACAGCTACAGCCAAAGTACAGCAAACCTAAAAGCGCAGCTACAGCTAAAGAAAGCACAGCCAGCAAACCTAGGCGTCAACATCGTAGGGCGCGTATCGGGGTGTGTGTGTATGTGTGTGTGCGGTAGTACTGCCCCATGCGCTACCAAGCTGTTTATTGACGTTCTCGCCCCCCTCTTTCCCTCCCCCCTTTTCCCTTCGGCCCTCCGGCATCGAGGCGGCGCTGTCCGACATCTGCCCATGTCCAGGACGCGACGGCATGACAATGTCGGACAGTGTCAACGGCAACCTTAAGGGTGTAATAAGGGTGGTGTTAGCAGGTCCGCGGCATGCACGTCGATTCCGGTCATGGCCAGCGGCTCCGTGGTTGGATAGTCTTGCCTGTCTTCTCGCTGTTCCATCCATGCGTTGTCGCGGATCTTGTGCGGTTCGACCATCTGGGTTCCGTACAGTCTCGTACAGTCCTGCCGATTCTTCTGCCGTGTCCCGATAACGCCCCCACATTTGCGTTTCTTACGCCTCCCTCCCTCCCTCCTCCTCCCGCGTCGCCACCCTGCAGGTCTATCTATCTTGGATCTGCTTGCCGATGATGCGCTTCAGTTGGGACCAACACGCGTCACGGGTCTCAAGGCGGCCTTTTCGGTGGGTGATGCAAGACGCGTCACGTCCTCCAGAGTCTCTATCTGCAAGTGCGTTCGCGTTCGCACCCCCGAGTGAAACGACAAACCGACAGCAGCAACAGCTACAGCCAAAGTACAGCAAACCTGAAAGCGCAGCTACAGCTAAAGAAAGCACAGCCAGCAAACCTAGGCGTCAACATCGTAGGGCGCGTATCGGGGTGTGTGTGCGTGTGTGTATGTGTGTGCGGTAGTATTGCCCCATGCGCTACCAAGCTGTTTATTGACGTTCTCGCGCCCTCTTTCCCTCCCCCTTTTTTCCCTTCGGCCCTCCGGCATCGAGGCGGCGCTGTCCGACATCTGCCCATGCCCAGGACGCGACGGCTGTTGGGCTTTGGGAGTCAGCGGCAGGGAGCAGGTTTAAGCTGGTGGCAATGCTCGCGCGTGGGTGCGTACACGGGCGTGTGGGTGCGTGCGCTTGATACGGAGGGGTTAGGGACGCGGGAAGTCCGGAGGGGAGAGGTTATCGGAAGGTTTACGGGCAGTGCGGCAAATTGTTGGGCTGACATGCGGTGGTGTTCCTCTGGCAGCACCCACCGTCGGTTGGGTGGCGGGTTCAAATCCCGGGAACGCTGTGCGCCGAATGACATGGTGTAAGTTCGCACCCCGAGTGAAACGACAAACTGACAGCAGCAACAGCTACAGCCAAAGTACAGCAAACCTAAAAGCGCAGCTACAGCTAAAGAAAGCACAGCCAGCAAACCTAGGCGTCAACATCGTAGGGCGCGTATCGGGGTGTGTGTGTATGTGTGTGTGCGGTAGTACTGCCCCATGCGCTACCAAGCTGTTTATTGACGTTCTCGCCCCCCTCTTTCCCTCCCCCCTTTTCCCCTTCGGCCCTCCGGCATCGAGGCGGCGCTGTCCGACATCTGCCCATGTCCAGGACGCGACGGCATGACAATGTCGGACAGTGTCAACGGCAACCTTAAGGGTGTAATAAGGGTGGTGTTAGCAGGTCCGCGGCATGCACGTCGATTCCGGTCATGGCCAGCGGCTCCGTGGGTGGATAGTCTTGCCTGTCTTCTCGCTGTTCCATCCATGCGTTGTCGCGGATCTTGTGCGGTTCGACCATCTGGGTTCCGTACAGTCTCGTACAGTCCTGCCGATTCTTCTGCCGTGTCCCGATAACGCCCCCACATTTGCGTTTCTTACGCCTCCCTCCCTCCCTCCTCCTCCCGCGTCGCCACCCTGCAGGTCTATCTATCTTGGATCTGCTTGCCGATGATGCGCTTCAGTTGGGACCAACACGCGTCACGGGTCTCAAGGTGGCCTTTTCGGTGGGTGATGCAAGACGCGTCACGTCCTCCGGAGTCTCTATCTGCAAGTGCGTTCGCGGTCGCACCCCCGAGTGAAACGACAAACCGACAGCAGCAACAGCTACAGCCAAAGTACAGCAACCCTAAAAGCGCAGCTACAGCTAAAGAAAGCACAGCCAGCAAACCTAGGCGTCAACATCGTAGGGCGCGTATCGGTGTGTGTGTGTGTGTGTGTGTGTGTGTGTGTGTGTGTGTGTGTGTGTGTGTGTGTGTGTGTATATGTGTGTGCGGTAGTACTGCCCCATGCGCTACCAAGCTGTTTATTGACGTTCTCGCCCCCCTCTTTCCCTCCCCCTTTTCCCCTTCGGCCCTCCGGCATCGAGGCGGCGCTGTCCGACATCTGCCCATGTCCAGGACGCGACGGCATGACAATGTCGGACAGTGTCAACGGCAACCTTAAGGGTGTAGTAAGGGTGGTGTTAGCAGGTCCGCGGCATGCACGTCGATTCCGGTCATGGCCAGCGGCTCCGTGGTTGGATAGTCTTGCCTGTCTTCTCGCTGTTCCATTCATGCGTTGTCGCGGATCTTGTGCGGTTCGACCATCTGGGTTCCGTACAGTCTCGTACAGTCCTGCCGATTCTTCTGCCGTGTCCCGATAACGCCCCACATTTACGGCTCTTACGCCTCCCTCCCTCCCTCCTCCTCCCGCGTCGCCACCCTGCAGGTCTATCTATCTTGGATCTGCTTGCCGATGATGCGCTTCAGTTGGGACCAACACGCGTCACGGGTCTCAAGGTGGCCTTTTCGGTGGGTGATGCAAGACGCGTCACGTCCTCCGGAGTCTCTATCTGCAAGTGCGTTCGCGTTCGCACCCCCGAGTGAAACGACAAACCGACAGCAGCAACAGCTACAGCCAAAGTACAGCAAACCTGAAAGCGCAGCTACAGCTAAAGAAAGCACAGCCAGCAAACCTAGGCGTCAACATCGTAGGGCGCGTATCGGTGTGTGTGTGTGTGTGTGTGTGTGTGTGTGTGTGTGTGTGTGTGTGTGTGTGTGTGTGTGTGTGTATGTGTGTGCGGTAGTACTGCCCCATGCGCTTCCAAGCTGTTTATTGACGTTCTCGCCCCCTCTTTCCCTCCCCCCTTTTCCCCTTCGGCCCTCCGGCATCGAGGCGGCGCTGTCCGACATCTGCCCATGTCCAGGACGCGACGGCATGACAATGTCGGACAGTGTCAACGGCAACCTTAAGGGTGTAGTAAGGGTGGTGTTAGCAGGTCCGCGGCATGCACGTCGATTCCGGTCATGGCCAGCGGCTCCGTGGTTGGATAGTCTTGCCTGTCTTCTCGCTGTTCCATTCATGCGTTGTCGCGGATCTTGTTCGGTTCGACCATCTGGGTTCCGTACAGTCTCGTACAGTCCTGCCGATTCTTCTGCCGTGTCCCGATAACGCCCCCACATTTACGGCTCTTACGCCTCCCTCCCTCCCTCCTCCTCCCGCGTCGCCACCCTGCAGGTCTATCTATCTTGGATCTGCTTGCCGATGATGCGCTTCAGTTGGGACCAACACGCGTCACGGGTCTCAAGGCGGCCTTTTCGGTGGGTGATGCAAGACGCGTCACGTCCTCCAGAGTCTCTATCTGCAAGTGCGTTCGCGTTCGCACCCCGAGTGAAACGACAAACCGACAGCAGCAACAGCTACAGCCAAAGTACAGCAAACCTGAAAGCGCAGCTACAGCTAAAGAAAGCACAGCCAGCAAACCTAGGCGTCAACATCGTAGGCGCGTATCGGGGTGTGTGTGCGTGTGTGTATGTGTGTGCGGTAGTATTGCCCCATGCGCTACCAAGCTGTTTATTGACGTTCTCGCGCCCTCTTTCCCTCCCCCCTTTTCCCCTTCGGCCCTCCGGCATCGAGGCGGCGCTGTCCGACATCTGCCCATGCCCAGGACGCGACGGCATTACAATGTCGGACAGTGTCAACGGCAACCTTAAGGGTGTAATAAGGGTGGTGTTAGCAGGTCCGCGGCATGCACGTCGATTCCGGTCATGGCCAGCGGCTCCGTGGTTGGATAGTCTTGCCTGTCTTCTCGCTGTTCCATCCATGCGTTGTCGCGGATCTTGTGCGGTTCGACCATCTGGGTTCCGTACAGTCTCGTACAGTCCTGCCGATTCTTCTGCCGTGTCCCGATAACGCCCCCACATTTGCGTTTCTTACGCCTCCCTCCCTCCCTCCTCCTCCCGCGTCGCCACCCTGCAGGTCTATCTATCTTGGATCTGCTTGCCGATGATGCGCTTCAGTTGGGACCAACACGCGTCACGGGTCTCAAGGCGGCCTTTTCGGTGGGTGATGCAAGACGCATCACGTCCTCCAGAGTCTCTATCTGCAAGTGCGTTCGCGTTCGCACCCCCGAGTGAAACGACAAACCGGCAGCAGCAACAGCTACAGCCAAAGTACAGCAAACCTGAAAGCGCAGCTACAGCTAAAGAAAGCACAGCCAGCAAACCTAGGCGTCAACATCGTAGGGCGCGTATCGGGGTGTGTGTGCGTGTGTGTATGTGTGTGCGGTAGTATTGCCCCATGCGCTACCAAGCTGTTTATTGACGTTCTCGCGCCCTCTTTCCCTCCCCCTTTTCCCCTTCGGCCCTCCGGCATCGAGGCGGCGCTGTCCGACATCTGCCATGCCCAGGACGCGACGGCTGTTGGGCTTTGGAGTCAGCGGCAGGGAGCAGGTTTAAGCTGGTGGCAATGCTCGCGCGTGGTGCGTACACGGGCGTGTGGGTGCGTGCGCTTGATACGGAGGGGGTTAGGGACGCGGGAAGTCCGGAGGGGAGAGGTTATCGGAAGGTTTACGGGCAGTGCGGCAAATTGTTGGGCTGACATGCGGTGGTGTTCCTCTGGCAGCACCCACCGTCGGTTGGGTGGCGGGTTCAAATCCCGGGAACGCTGTGCGCCGAATGACATGGTGTAAGTTCGCACCCCCGAGTGAAACGACAAACTGACAGCAGCAACAGCTACAGCCAAAGTACAGCAAACCTAAAAGCGCAGCTACAGCTAAAGAAAGCACAGCCAGCAAACCTAGGCGTCAACATCGTAGGGCGCGTATCGGGTGTGTGTGTATGTGTGTGTGCGGTAGTACTGCCCATGCGCTACCAAGCTGTTTATTGACGTTCTCGCCCCCCTCTTTCCCTCCCCCCTTTTCCCCTTCGGCCCTCCGGCATCGAGGCGGCGCTGTCCGACATCTGCCCATGTCCAGGACGCGACGGCATGACAATGTCGGACAGTGTCAACGGCAACCTTAAGGGTGTAATAAGGGTGGTGTTAGCAGGTCCGCGGCATGCACGTCGATTCCGGTCATGGCCAGCGGCTCCGTGGTTGGATAGTCTTGCCTGTCTTCTCGCTGTTCCATCCATGCGTTGTCGCGGATCTTGTGCGGTTCGACCATCTGGGTTCCGTACAGTCTCGTACAGTCCTGCCGATTCTTCTGCCGTGTCCCGATAACGCCCCCACATTTGCGTTTCTTACGCCTCCCTCCCTCCCTCCTCCTCCCGCGTCGCCACCCTGCAGGTCTATCTATCTTGGATCTGCTTGCCGATGATGCGCTTCAGTTGGGACCAACACGCGTCACGGGTCTCAAGGCGGCCTTTTCGGTGGGTGATGCAAGACGCGTCACGTCCTCCAGAGTCTCTATCTGCAAGTGCGTTCGCGTTCGCACCCCCGAGTGAAACGACAAACCGACAGCAGCAACAGCTACAGCCAAAGTACAGCAAACCTGAAAGCGCAGCTACAGCTAAAGAAAGCACAGCCAGCAAACCTAGGCGTCAACATCGTAGGGCGCGTATCGGGGTGTGTGTGCGTGTGTGTATGTGTGTGCGGTAGTATTGCCCCATGCGCTACCAAGCTGTTTATTGACGTTCTCGCGCCCTCTTTCCCTCCCCCCTTTTCCCCTTCGGCCCTCCGGCATTGAGGCGGCGCTGTCCGACATCTGCCCATGCCCAGGACGCGACGGCTGTTGGGCTTTGGGAGTCAGCGGCAGGGAGCAGGTTTAAGCTGGTGGCAATGCTCGCGCGTGGGTGCGTACACGGCGTGTGGGTGCGTGCGCTTGATACGGAGGGGTTAGGGACGCGGGAAGTCCGGAGGGGAGAGGTTATCGAAGGTTTACGGGCAGTGCGGCAAATTGTTGGGCTGACATGCGGTGGTGTTCCTCTGGCAGCACCCACCGTCGGTTGGGTGGCGGGTTCAAATCCCGGGAACGCTGTGCGCCGAATGACATGGTGTAAGTTCGCACCCCCGAGTGAAACGACAAACTGACAGCAGCAACAGCTACAGCCAAAGTACAGCAAACCTAAAAGCGCAGCTACAGCTAAAGAAAGCACAGCCAGCAAACCTAGGCGTCAACATCGTAGGGCGCGTATCGGGTGTGTGTGTATGTGTGTGTGCGGTAGTACTGCCCCATGCGCTACCAAGCTGTTTATTGACGTTCTCGCCCCCCTCTTTCCCTCCCCCCTTTTCCCCTTCGGCCCTCCGGCATCGAGGCGGCGCTGTCCGACATCTGCCATGTCCAGGACGCGACGGCATGACAATGTCGGACAGTGTCAACGGCAACCTTAAGGGTGTAATAAGGGTGGTGTTAGCAGGTCCGCGCATGCACGTCGATTCCGGTCATGGCCAGCGGCTCCGTGGGTGGATAGTCTTGCCTGTCTTCTCGCTGTTCCATCCATGCGTTGTCGGCGGATCTTGTGCGGTTCGACCATCTGGGTTCCGTACAGTCTCGTACAGTCCTGCCGATTCTTCTGCCGTGTCCCGATAACGCCCCCACATTTGCGTTTCTTACGCCTCCCTCCCTCCCTCCTCCTCCCGCGTCGCCACCCTGCAGGTCTATCTATCTTGGATCTGCTTGCCGATGATGCGCTTCAGTTGGGACCAACACGCGTCACGGGTCTCAAGGGCCTTTTCGGTGGGTGATGCAAGACGCGTCACGTCCTCCAGAGTCTCTATCTGCAAGTGCGTTCGCGTTCGCACCCCGAGTGAAACGACAAACCGACAGCAGCAACAGCTACAGCCAAAGTACAGCAAACCTAAAAGCGCAGCTACAGCTAAAGAAAGCACAGCCAGCTAACCTAGGCGTCAACATCGTAGGGCGTATCGGGGTGTGTGTGCGTGTGTGTATGTGTGTGTGTGTATGTGTGTGCGGTAGTACTGCCCCATGCGCTACCAAGCTGTTTATTGACGTTCTCGCCCCCCTCTTTCCCTCCCCCTTTTCCCCTTCGGCCCTCCGGCATCGAGGCGGCGCTGTCCGACATCTGTCCATGTCCAGGATGCGACGGCATGACAATGTCGGACAGTGTCAACGGCAACCTTAAGGTGTAGTAAGGGTGGTGTTAGCAGGTCCGCGGCATGCATGTAACATTCTGGTCATGGCCAGCGGCTCCGTGGGTGGATAGTCTTGCCTGTCTTTTCGCTGTTCCATCCATGCGTTGTCGCGGATCTTGTGCGGTTCGACCATCTGGGTTCCGTACAGTCTCGTACAGTCCTGCCGATTCTTCTGCCGTGTCCCGATAACGCCCCCACATTTGCGTTCTTACGCCTCCCTCCCTCCTCCTCTCCTCCGCGTCGCCACCCTGCAGGTCTATCTATCTTGGATCTGCTTGCCGATGATGCGCTTCAGTTGGGACCAACACGCGTCACGGGTCTCAAGCCGGCCTTTTCGGTGGGTGATGCAAGACGCGTCACGTCCTCCAGAGTCTCTATCTGCAAGTGCGTTCGCGTTCGCACCCCCGTGAAACGACAAACCGACAGCAGCAACAGCTACAGCCAGACCGCTCGTGGTGAGGTGATAGGCCAGGTGTTGAGGCTGTACAATACTACGGATCTGCCCGCGCGTTATGGCACCCTTGGTCGTTACTTCTTATTGCTTGCAGGCTCGGTGGCTGCTGTTGCGGATCGATTGGCCAGGTGCGAAGGCAAGTCCGCGCCTACAAGTGATGAGTCAGCCGCTTCCTGATTGCGAATCGGCCCCTTGCTTATGGCACAAGCTGACTCCCTTGGTCGTTACGTCTTATTGCTTGCAGGCGCGGTGGTAGCCCATCCAGGTGTTGGTAAGTTGGTAGGTAAGTTTTGCTTCGCAAGTACGTACGTCAGCTTTCCACACACGATACACACTGATCCCGCCCTTGCGTCGCTGCTTGCAGGATTGATCGCTCATCGGAAGGAGCGCTCCGTCGGGTTTGCCAACACGTTCACTCACCGCCTGATGCATCCCGCTGCATCCTATCCCCAAGACCAAAGCCCATGCTGTGCACCTTAACGAGATCCCGCATCCGGTAGGTGACGATTGGGCTAAATGGGCTGGGCTCGGGATCATGTATGTGCCGGGTCGCTCGTTGGGTCGGACCCAGGGAGGATCGGGTAACTGGGTTGGGCCGGGGAATCATCATTCGCACGCTCCTGATCTTGCAGCACAGCCCTTGTTTCAGCTCCGCTCCGAGCCACCTCAGCCAAGCCGTTCAGCTCCGCGAAGCAGCCACCTCAGCCCGCTCAGCACAGCGCAGCGCAGCCTTTGCACACGCATTCACTTTGCTATTGATTTCGTACAATCCCGTAGACCCACGAGCTTTGATCGCGTCACTCTTCTAACCCCCTCCATTCCTTGTGCGCTGCGATGCCCTTCACGAGATGGAGCCTGCTTACGTTAGTTGGTCCAGGTAATCGCCTGCGGACCTTGAAAGTACGTCAGCATCTACGTCAGTGCGCAACTGTCTTCCACGATAGGAGTTGACCGCCTTACTTGCGTACTTGCGTGCAGGACCGCTCATGGTGATAGGTGATAGGCCAGGTGTTGAGGCTGTACGATACTATGGATCTGCCCGCGCGTTATGGCACGAGCTGAATCCCTTGGTCGTTACTTCTTAT